>JBCNJP010014290.1:0-11146 GCA_039602395.1 Deinandra increscens subsp. villosa | reverse complement strand
CAGAAAATCCATCCCTGGTTACTGGAAACCGATCACCAACCCAACGTATTCAAGGAGCTCGCTGACGAAGGCATACAATTTTGGGACGACGCCAAAGCAACACCTGGGGATTCCACTTCTATCAAATTTTGGCATGACAATTGGCTAACTCACACAAACCTGAAATCAATGTTTCCGGATCTTTACCTCATCAAGAAATTCAAATCCTGCAAGGTGAACTAAAGAGTTCTATCCACCAACAACGGCAACACATACCCCATATGGAATTGGAAATCACAACCCTCACCCCCCTCTGTTCTACATTCACTGGCACAACTATCCTCCATCCTCCAGCCGTTCAGATTTTCTCTCGGTCATGACCGTTGGGTTTGGCTAGGTTGCAACGGTCTTTATTTCTCCACTAGAAGCATTCACAGAAGACTAGAACAATCTTGGGGCGACTTTTCCTTTAAACACCAGTGGTCCGGTTGGGTTCCTTGGAAAGTCGATATCTTCGTTTGGAAAGCCGCTTTAAACAGAATCCCTGTTAGAATAGAACTCCGAAAACGCGGTATCACTTTACAGTATCCATCTTGCTCCTGGTACTCCGCCACAAACGAAACAACAAATCATACTCTCTTCGATTGCACCATCGCCTCCAAAACCTGGGATCTCGCTCCTGGACAAATCATCACCTCTCTTCTCCTACTTCCCTTGATCAAGCCTATACCCAAGCCTCCACCCAAGGTCCTGCTACCAATCTCAGCAAAATTCTTAAAGCAATCGTCGCGGCAACGGTTTGTGAATTATGGAAAGCCAGAAAGGGGAAAAAATTCGAGGGCTGAAACCCTCATCTAGGAAGAATTATAGAAGAAATTAAATCTGAAACCTACCTTTGGTTAACCCGTCGCGTAAAAATTATAGACTTAGATTGGATCACCCTTTGTGCCTTTGAAATCCCTTAAAAAGCATGTTTAAAATCCCTTAAAAAATTGTAACTTTACACTGTGCATTTAGCTTTAAAACGCCCTCACTTTGAAGCGCCTGTGTCTAAGTACATGGATCACCCTTTGTGCCTTTGACAACACTGCACTGAACAACACAAAATGAGATCTTCTCTACTTCTTATAAGAGGTTAATTAGTTTCCAACACTACCCACTCCCCTGTTTCCTGTTGTTGTGGACATCCCTGCTCACGCAGCAGCAAGGCTTCGGTATGTCTGACCCATTTTGACCCAGTTGCCACTGGATTCGTATCACTACTACCTGCTTGAGCTCAGGTAGGGGAGTCTTTGTGTAGGGGGTCCACACATGACTCGGGTGTGTTTCACTTTGGTTTCGTACTCGATAGCTAGGCTCATTGCATTATAGATGGTTCTCGGCTTATGGATTTAAACACTGGCACCGAGTTCGTCTATGAGGCCATTTAAGAACTCCCCTTGCATAGATGATGGCCCGTTTGAATCGAAGATGTGTCCTTTTCAAGCTGGGGAGTATGATGCCGATCCTGATATTCTCGACCCAGGACCGGCCTTGCATGAAGACATATGAGTTATGGAAGTGGATGGACTTGGGAATTGAAGATTTATCTAAATCTTTGATTTGAATATATAACACATTTATATCTTTATCTTTATTTCTTTTGTGCTTATCTTTTATTTGATTTTAGATGTTTATTATTTATTAGTTCTTATCTCTTTCGAATTGGTTCTGAGTTTTAATTGATCGATGACTATTTTGTGATATATGCGGTTCGTGTTTTTCTTTCCTTGTGAACTGTTTATTTTATAGCTCAACCGTATAACAACTTCACAAGTATGGGACCAAGATTACAAAACTCTCCCTGTTGCCATCTTTGTATGCACTAATAATAGACTTTTGAGAGTCATTTGTTCCATTCAGGCTAAATCTTTGTGTCTGACTCGTTTAAGACAAAACATAACCCACAATGATTAATAAGTAAACAGGTGAAAATTTATAGCAACTTACATTTTATTTGTATTTATTGTTTGTTTGTTGAGCATTGGGCAGGTACCGTGCCTGCCAAGCTACTTTTGCAGCTAACAACAGCCTTTCAAGAAGGTGGATTACGTGACAGAAGTGGAACTTTCTTCTACAAAAATCATATCAACAAAATTGATGTTCCCGTCTTGGCCATTGCTGGTGACCTTGACCTCATTTGTCCACCTGAAGCTGTATACGGTACATTACATTAGTTTCTATTACCAAAAAAATTGCTTTCCTTTTTCTGTTCCAATAATTATAATCATGGTAAGTAACTTGACTTAATTGGACTAATGAAAACAGAAACAATCAAATTAGTTCCTAAGCATCTAGCCATGTACAAAGTTTTTGGCAAGCCGGACGGGCCACACTACGCTCACTATGATCTTGTCGGAGGTCGTTTGGTATGTCATTCACTATCTTTTCCTTCCCGTAGCACTTGTTAGAGGTGCCAATTTGGACCCATTTATTTAGTAATGTGTCAATTCGGGTGATTTTTTTATGTCTCGTTGGTTGAATAAAGGTTAGAGAGCTCAAACGGGTTGAAATTCGTTCCGAGTACATTTTTAAAGCATACAACCTTTCAAAGCGCTTCCAATTAAAATTACATTATTATTGTAATAACTGTTTTCGAGATTTATATCATATACATTTAAGAATCTATTAAAATTTGTGCAAAAACCTGTTTGCCAGGCAGCCCATGCCAACCTGATTTGGTTTTGACCTGCACTGACTAAGTGACCAGCTTTAACCCGTTATCCAACCCACCCATTTTGCAACGTCTATTTTCATAATCATGTCCGACGCTAATTATTCATAAATTTTGGACAAGGTGTTTCGTGTCAACGTGTACAAAGAAATTACTTGTTTTGACCCATTAACTTCCATTTTGTTATTTATTTATTTTTTCTTCTAATAAAGCAGTTTAAGAAGCTCTAAACAGTAAACACTTGTATATAATGTGGACCTGATCCGTGGTGTTTTAACTTTTAATTACCTTAAAAAATTGCAGGCACCAGAACAGATTTATCCGTATGTAATCGAGTTTCTGACAGCTCATGACTCAACCTAGTTTCGTTGTATACTCCATATCATATACAAAGATATTCTGCATATCTCTACAGTCTATAGCTAAATACTGGAGCAGCCTCATTAAACACATGGGCAATGAATGAGATCTATGACCACATGAAAATGATGCCGGAATCGACCATAGTTTATGCACAGTGAAATGTATGTTGTATGGTCTTCTAAAGTATCTATACGCCAAGATCCGGATCTAGAATGGGTTTGATGTATCTACATGCATGCCCAACTTTCTGTAGTGTCAAAATACAAAATCCATTTTTTGTGGCAAATGAATTATGTATTTATTATAGTAATATATTCCATTATCTGTCACTGTATACATTGAACAACTTTTGTGATGCATGTGGAAATTGGATGGTCATTTACTTGTGTAATTTAAGAAATCTTGTTATATGGTATTGAATTTGACCTGTGTTTTAAAGTTATACCAGACTGGGTGGTTAAACAACTAACTGGGTCAACTTTTGGCATTGCAGCAGCTAGTAACTTTGTCAAATCTTGGCTGAATCATTAGGTTTTTTATAAGATAGCTTCTCTTCTAATAATAATAATACCCCCTCCAATCCATCAATGGTTCTTAATTTCAAGAACTACAAAAATCGACAAACTAATTGTTTTTACCTCGATGTCCCAGGATTGAACATTTTCATACACTAGAAACATTCACGTCTTCACTCTCTTTTCTTCAATCTCCTTCCTAGACATCTAGCTAAAATTATTGTGTTTTGACTTTACTCCGGGGGGATCGTTAATATGACTTAGAGAGTTTAAAAAAATTTAACAAGTATTTCAAAGCCATTGGTCGTCGCTTGGGGAGCAGTCTCTATATCTTGGAGGTGTGCTCTTATCCCACCTTCTCTGTACCCTACTTTGTGAGATTTTACTGGTTACGTTTGTTTGTGGATTGGTTTTGGCTATCAAATTACGTGGTGTCAAACTCTCATCGCATTGCAGCTCAAAACATTTAGGTTTTAGACCACATCATCCTTTAGTGGATCGTACGGTAAATCAATACAGTTTTTTTTTCCTGTGTTTTGTGATCGTCTTTTCTAATCTTGAATTCTTGTGTTAATTGCTATCATTGTTTGTTGTTATGTCGTGCTGTTGCAGGTTCTAATGGAGCTTGAAGAAGATAGATATCAAATCTATCATTTTGGGCCTAAGCCCAACCTACCCTAAAGCCCGATAAGGAAAATAACTACTTGGGCCAACCTGTAAGTACATCCCAAACTTGTGGAAAGGGGATTGAAGCACATGTGCGCGTAAGAAGCACACGCTCACACCCATAGATCGTTGAGCATTAAATTCCCCACCAGGGAAATGGGTCCCACCGTAACAAACCTACATTCTGCATGTGGTCCTAGACCAATAAGAAGGTGACACGCGTAACAGAGAAACACCTGAGATATTCCCTCACGTGCCGTGTCACACACGCGCTGACATCACTCATCTATCAAGAAACCCTAATGGTAAGCCTATAAATAGTGAACTGCAAATCATCATTAGAGGTACATGATATTCCCTGCTCTCTCCTTTACTATTCTCAGTTTCTCTCATACCAATCACTTACTCTCACGCCGGAGGGCCGATATAGGGGTCCCTCTCCGGCTCACCCTATAACGCTCTAACGCGTTGCTCTAGTGTGCAGGTTTTCCATCGGTAGTCGGAGCTAGTTCACTTGGAAAACTCTTAGAGATCATCTTTCACCCTTTTCCCAGAATCTGATGACTTTTGTTCTCTTTAGAGCTTTTGATGAGCTAAGAATGGTGAAGGTTGAATGTTGCATGTAGATTAGAAGAGAAAAAGTTCAGAAAGTAGTATGATGATGCCATATCACCCTTTAAGCACAACTACATATTAACCGACTCAACTATCTTATTAACCAACCTAACTACAAGATGTTAAGTTGGTTAAGTATTTACACAACATGGCCCTAACTTTTCTTAATTCTGTTTTACTCCTTACCAACCAAGTTCTAAAAAACACGACTCCTATCGCGAGCCTCATCGAGGAAGAGAAGCATCAACGGTAAAGCGGGCGCAACCCGCATCCTCTACCAATTGGTACCTCACCAAATCCCCAAGTGCCATTTTTAACGGTGAAAATTTAAAATGGGAAGAGCCACGACCACTGAAAGAAAGCAACACTCACGATACTAAAAAATACTACGATTATCATAAGGGTCATGGGCATATCACAGATGAGTGTTTTGCGCTCAAGAAACAAATCGCAAAATTCGTCAAGGAAGGGAAGTTGGCGCATTTACAAAAAGGGGATGAAAAGAAAAAAAAAGGCTCTCCAAAATATAAAGATGTCTATATGATGAAGGGGAATTGCAACGGAGGAAAAAGAGTGGGTCAGCGCGTTGAATCTTGGATGCACGCACCATTGGCATTTCCACCGCAGGTAGGTGATTACAATGAAGGGGCAATAACAATCACCCTCCGCCTGGGCAGATACAAATGCGGCGAGTTTTGGTCGATACAGGTAGTTCTGCCGACATCATTTACGAAGAATGCTTCCGCCAACTAGCGCCCGAGGACAGGGCTCGCCTAGAACCAGTCTATGAACCCCTGAGCGGATTCTCCGGAGAAACCTGCATGCCTTTGGGGCAGATTGATTTCCCAGTAACAATGGGAGACGGTACTAGGGATCTAACAGTCATGACTACTTTCCTAGTGGTACCCACAAGAAGCGAACACAATGCCATCCTAGGCAGATGTGACAATCCGCCTTTTCAAGTCATCTTCTGACATTAACTGAACATAAACCATATTAAATGTTGTGTGAACATTTATGTGATTGACTGTGTTGACTTTAGCAAATTAGGGTTTTACGTGATCAATCACTACGAGCATGCACGAAAGTTTAAACGATTGAAATTCTATGATTTTATGTGGAGTTAAAATATATAAGATATATACATATGATTTAATGATATTTATGACTTTGTGTAATTAAAGGGTTTTAATTAAAGTTATTAATCATTTGAATATATATTAGTGATTATGCTCTTACTACCTGACTATTGTTGAATAGTCAATCTTAAACTCAACTTGACTATTGTTGAATAGTCAATCTTAAACTCAACTTGATTATTGTTGAACAATCAATCTTAAACTGAATTTAAACTGTTGTTGAACAGTCAACCTTGAACTTAAACTTGAACTGTCGATGGACCGTTGTTTTACACTGAACCAGGACTGTTGTTTAACAGTTGATTTACATTAAACTGGAACTGATTTTGAACTGATAAACCTGTGAACTCACCAACCTTTGTGTTGACACTTTTTAGCATGTTATTTCTCAGGTTGCGGATGTTCGAGTATCACGAGTACGCATGCATGAGTCTTCGAAACACTTTTAGTGTCTTTGGTCAAGTCACGTCACCTTGGGTGACACTGTTTTTACTTTAAATGTTTTCATTGTATATTACGCTTCCGCATTTGTAAAACTCTGAAATTATAATTTAATGAAATATGACAACGTCTTTATTAATTATTGGTCGTTTGGTGTAACTAATGGACAACGATCCTGGTTTGTCACGCTCCCTGCGGTGCGTTATTCGCGCGTGTGGATTTTTTTGGGGGTGTGACAGATTGGTATCAGAGCCATTGGTTGCAGCGAACTAAGATTCGTCTTAGACTGTAACTGTTTTGCATTAGTTGCACTTAAACATTTCTCTCATGCATCGTGATACTCACTCCTACGCGCACCTGGTTTACGATTTGTTGTTTTCATCATCCAATCCCCTTATACTCACGACGAGGAGCCGGTTAGTCTTGAGTCATTTTTCTTAACCTCTCTAAGTTGTGTACCTCTTGGTTAACATTCATGTACAACGAGACGTCGAATCAGATCGAAGGATCACGTTTATACTTTTGACGAGCTGATTGCTACTCGGGATTATTCCTGATTGAACCACTGGGCCTAGTGCCCATACTATGGATGTATGCTGCATAGGGAAGGTGGTGTAATACCTCTTCTTGTCCTTAAACCACTATCTTAGCTTAGGAGGTTCTTGTTATACCTGCCTTACGTATATCTCTAAACTCATCCGTTCAGAAAATGTTATCTCGATGTGCTAGTAGCGCGATTATTTAGCTTCACTAGAGTTAGCAGGGTATGAATTCAAGTAGCTGCCTATGGGGCACTTATATCAACTTTCGTTATCCTAATCGTCTTCACATTTGCTGTGATCTCTTAAGATCTTTCCCTTCTCGATTTTATCGCATTGTGCGTTGAAGTAATACAACTAGAGTACAATTCTTATAACCCCAATGAAACCTGATGCAGGTCGACTGAAATTCCCTCTTTGTGTATCGGATTGCGATCACGCCAGTATGTGTGATAATTATTCTCTAACTTCGAGCTAAGCTAGGGTCATTATGATAAACCTTACTCAGATCCTATCGAGCTAAATTTCTGGCTGACTCGCTTCGGGTGGGTCATTCCAATCTGAGTGAGCATTCTATTCTCGAAAACTTGTCTCATTAACAAATTCTGGTCAAGATAACCATGGGTTAGTGACCCCGCCATACTTGGTAGCTGAAGTAAGAGGAACTAGGGTGATCATATAAAGTAAATCACAGTTACGGGTGCACACGTAAATGTAATTTGCAGTATATGGAAATCCTGGAGAATCCTACTAGGTAAGCCAATGGTCGTATTGGGACCAAATTCCTGTAAATTTTTTTTCTCGTAGTATTGAATGTTGAACATGTTGAACTCAACCGAATGATCGAAGTCATCTATCTTTGAAAACGCTATCGCACCTGACTTTGCCCCTTTACTATTGGATTCTAATCCATACGTGAACCCTTTTGAAGCATATTATGAAAAGTTGGTCCTGGTAGGACATCGTCACACTCGTGTATTTCAATGACCAGTCTTCCTTAACTACGAACACTCTCGACGAAACCCTTGACTGGTTTGAACTCATCCTGAATCATAATTCTATTTTTACGATCTTACCGACCATATCAATCCCTAGAACTTTACGATCGTGAGATAACTTGGACATGCATTCACCGGACGGATACCTAGACAACGTTAGATGAACGAATTGGATAAATCATATACCGGAGCACCGAGGCGTATTCATTGGCTGAAAGCTCTTGTGAAGTTTCCATCTGAAGATTCATACTCCCTGATTTTCTTGTGCGAACCGGTACTTGTTGCCAACAACATCGACACAGTTGTACAAACTGCCTACCACAGAGCAAGCATATTTATCTATAATGGGGCTAATGTTAGTGAGAATCCTTCCTGACTTTCAAACTAATGACCCTCAGCTTTAACGTAAGGACTATCCGGATTAATCTCCTGAGCCCGAACTATCGATTTTTGTTTGCATAATTCAACATTTCATGATTTAGCAACCGGCAATTTCTGATTCTCATGTTTTGTAATTCTTTATGTCTTGGATGAGCTTTCAAGCTTTGAATTGACAAGTGTTACACTTTTGGTTAGCTTCTCAACTACATAACACCATTAATGAGGAGACTACCTTGAGCCTCAATCGCGGTAACAATGCAAAGCTTTTTATTGGAGCCCTATTTACACCCATCGAACATGAACTTCTTGTTATGTATAGCTAATTGTACTAACGACCTACACTTTCCCTTCTTACGCATTAAGTACACCAAGTTACGCATTTTGTATATTTATTAACGCTCCTATTCATAACAACTACCGATAAATTTCTGGTACATGAATCCTCATCATCCTTTTCATAAAACTTTCATTGATAAACCTCAGTTTGAACTTAAACCTTATAGCCTGTTTAAAATTTTGATCGTCTTGAAATCTGAAGTGTTATGATATTCGCGTTGCGCGTGTAAACCTCTCAAAGATCTTCACTAGAATAGTAAACCTTACGCATCTTACTGGTATTGTGAATGTAAACTCTTACACCCTTCGTTGTGCATCGTATTGAGGTTTTAATCTCTCACCCTCTTACATTCCAACATTTGGGAGAAACTCGACGTACGCTGTTTTTGATAAAATATTCAACATAGTTCGGCTAATGACTAGTAATGGTGGGTAGCTGGTACGCCTTCAAGGTGCTGGTAGTGTGGTGGGTTAGCTGCGGTACACCCTATATATAAACATTGTTGGCACATTGAATGTGGGACCAGTACCGGACCAAGGATTGACTTTAGAGTCATACACAAGAGCCTCGTAATGAGAAACTCCATCTAACGGGACTAAATCCTCGACAAAACTGTTTAATGTTACTTTCTCCGAGATTACAGATATCCCTTACGTATTCCTACCAAAAGAGACATACCCAAAATAATCAAACTTCATGCTTTCAATTGTTCGAGTCTAGAATAAAACTGTTCTGAAGCGAATTTCCTGCCATGATTTAGATGCGAGATCTGACTCAGGTGAGCATCAACGTTATGAAAACCAGAGATTTTCCCATAGGAATGACAAACCACCTGATCGAATGATCAATTCCAATTTTTTTAGAAGCATGTGTTGAGAAGTAGATAGACTTTCGTTTAAAGGACACTGCTTTTGGGGTCGACTGCCTTGTTTTTATGAACTCTCTGGCATTCACTGAGGTGATAGGCCTGACCCTTTTCTATGGAACACCCGAATTGATCTTTTGACCCGCGATAAACTTGCACTAAACCCTAGCAAAAATGCATATATACAGGCAACCCAAGCCAAATCCGCTTTTGAACATTCTGATGTTTTGTGTTTCATGGACACCCTTTTATAACACCTTTTTGCTTTATCTTACTTTTGAAAACCATTTGAATTGATGTTTTGACAAGAAAGGAATCATGACGCATGAAGCGCAAGGACATCAAGGAGACTGGGCATGCCTGGTGAGCTTAAACAATGAAGATTTCCCTAACGAGACGTTTACTTTATTGGATTGTATAACCGTTGACATGTTCATTTCGATATCTATTTATGCAAATTCCTTGCCAAATCTTGTCTAGCACATATATACCTCTCTCCGAATTTTATACTATCCAATACGTTATTTTCATCCTCCCCATCCTTCCTACCAGTGCCATTTTAAACTGACATGGCATTCTTGGAATGTGTAGTTTCGGCTATCATAAGCTTGATATCTCATCGCTTACAAGAATTCACGGACTAAGTTGTTGGCGCTCTTCATCTAAAATTGGTTATTCTCATGCTTGATGAGCACCTTTCGATATTCGGTACCCCATAGTTTACACTTTTGTTTTGTTGAACTTTCGCCCTTATTTTTGAATTCTTTAGCAAGGTAATATGCATGATGATATGTTGTACTAAACTCCAACTTGAATTTGAACCTAATCGTCTATATTATTTCATGAAAATTTCCTAACAGAATTTAGTAATTCTTTTCTAAAACAAACTGCTACGTGTTACCTTTTAAATGGTTGTGAGCTTTTGATTGGGCTTCTCTTTAGACCACAGTTCTTTTGTCTCAAAACCAGTGTGTTACTAGTTATATTTTAGTATTTAAGCAACTGTTGAACCATTTTAACCCTGATAAATAGTTTGTGTGCTTCTGATCTTCTAATGAGAAATGTTTACAAAACATATGTGTTTATGAATGCTAAATTTGAGAACCTAAGCCTATGTTTAAGGTATAGAAACTGGTTAATTATTGAAGTGCTGGTTTATACATAAGCTGCATAGAATTGCATGATTAGTTATGTGTATGAAACGTGTTAGGAACCAGAAAATGACATGTCCTGAATGTATTAACTTGATTGAGTATGAAAACCATGCACCATACAAGGTCCTAAGTCTCCTACTTCGGTGGGAATGACAAGACTGTGTGAAGTTGCCCCGTTAACTTTGCACCGTATGGGTTGTGTTGGTTAGTTTATGAACTTATATGCTAGAGATATTGTAGGTCCGAAAGTCTCCCAAACACACGATATCTAATCAAACACGAGTGCGGAATCCTCGTATAAGATCGATTCAAGAAGAATAGTAGTAGAAGAGACTAGATCTATGAGAAAGATGAAGTCTTGAATGAATAATAACTACTATTGAAGCTGATCGTAATCAAGAAGCCACAAAGAAATCGTAAACAGCCTTGAAATATGTTGAA
>JBCNJP010014289.1:0-11147 GCA_039602395.1 Deinandra increscens subsp. villosa | reverse complement strand
ATATGACCGTCGCAAAATATTACAACCTTTGGGCCATTTATGTAATTGTTGAAGCTTAAGGGGTAAAAGTGTAATTTTACTAAAGATATAAAATTTTCAGAATTGTTATGATGTTTTAGTAATTATATAATAAGCCCTAAATTCTGGAAAATTATATTTTTAAGACTTTGTTGAATTGACATAATTAACCCCTAAGTTTGAGAAATTACAATTTTAACCCTAAACTTTACATAATTATCAAAAGTGGCATTTATGATCATAAAAGGGTCTTTTAGTAACAATAACTATTAAATAAAATGTTTTTGACATAAATAATAAATAAATTCCCTAATTAATCGTTTAAATCATAGTCTAATCGTTCGGTCTTTACAATTGTCAATTCTTCGAATTCTTTAGGTTTTCATCAGGGTTAGTTACTCTCGCTCGTTACTCGTTCTTTGTCACCTCCTTAGCTTATCAGGTGAGTATTCATAGCCCCATTTTTATTTTATGTTTTGGGGTGTAACATGTACACTTATCGAACTTTCATACTATATATTTTTCATTTAACTCAAATGCGATTCTTGTTCGTTATTGTGTGTTTTGCTTGTATGTGAACTGTATGTCATATTGCATGTTGTTCGTTCATTATGTTTCATGATCATTCGCGTAACATTAACTGTAAAAAGCCTGGGTTCCAATAATAGATCTATTGGGGTGACGTCCCACTTGACTTGACCGGTTTTGGCGTCGAGTGATTGGTAACCTAAGTGTCAGGATTGGTTTATGCACTCCATTTGTACTTGCTTTATTTCATTACATGTTCTTTCATACTTATGCATTTCCACATAACGTTAGATCGCATGTTTTACTTATATTCTATGCCAAACCTATGTTTACTCACCAACTCTAGTAGTTGACTTTATTATGTTATACATGTTGCAGGACATAACTGATGATTTATCGTGGACGCTTAGGACATGCTTTTGGACCTAGATTAAGATTAAAATAAGACAATTATTTGTTTGTTTGGATATCACTAGTTGTATGACATTATTTATGTTTAATGAGTGGCATGTTTAAATTTGGTAACTATATTAGTTGTCATGAGCATCTGAACAATCCTCATGCCCCAACGTATTCCGCCGTTGGTTGGGGTGTGACATCAAAGTAATTGACGAAGTCAAAAGGGAAAATGTGATCTTAACGACATGGCCTGAGGGGAAGATCTTTATGACATCTGGATCAATGTTTGACCAAGAACCAAATGTTGGATATGACTTACCATCCTTCTCCTCCAAGTTCAAAGGAATAACTGATGGAGTAAAAAGTAAAGCTGAAGTTGAGAGGCCAAAGATCACCATCAAGCATCCGAGTATGAAACCAACAGCTGGAGTGAAGAATGAAAAACTCAAGGGAGTAGCTGTGTCTCTCATTTCTTCAGTTGGATCATGCAGTTGCCGTTGTAATTGCAAGAATGATGCTTCAACGTCACAGAATCAAGGAAGCACAAAGACAGTAAAGACAGGTTCAACACAGGCTTCGAGGAACCAGCAGAAAGTCAAATCTGACTTCTATCTAAAGAAACAGACTTGCTTTAATTGTGGCATTGCTGGTCATATTGCTAGAAACTGTCTTTATCGCCCCTATGAACCCTATTATCCGAAAACTCAAAGGTTTCATCTCAGGAGTCTGTGAAGTCTAAGCCGATGATGGTGCAAAAACCTAAGGCAATGAAGACTGTTACTCCTAAGGTTAAACCCTCTGATCAACATTGGGGTGCTGCCAAAGCTGAAAGAAAATCTTTAAATCAAAACAACAGCTTTCCAAGTTACCAAAATTTTCAGAAAAAGGTGAAGAAACCATTTTCAAAACAACCAAAGCTTGAAAAACCCAAAGTTATCCATCCCAAGGTAACTAAAACTGTTTTGAGAAATGATTCTAAAATGAAGAAGGTTGAAATACCTAAAGTCACAACTCCAAAGGTGACTAAAACAAAAACTGTTTTGAAAAATGAATCTAAAACGAAGAAGGTTGAAACACCTAAAGTCACAACTCCAAAAGTGACTAAAACAAATGTTAAATCACCTGGAACTTGGAAACCAAAAATCAAGGCAGCTCCATCCCAACTTCCTGATTTCTCAAAGGGGATGTTCTTACAAGAAGTATCTTTTATTAATTCCTCAGGTGTACCCAGAAAAACAATGGCCTGGGTACCATTGGCTAACTAATCTCTCATTATGTGCAGGAACAGTCAAGGAGGATTATCACTAACATTTTTATTATTAATTTGTTTATTGATAAGTGATTGTTCCAGGCACAGTTTAGGAGACGTATCTTCATGTCATGACAAGCAATTTTTTATGGAGGATATGTTTCCTTGAGAGGTAAAAGGTCAAATTCAGCATGAAAGGTACTGTTCTTAACTTGGTTGTTTGTTTGATGAAGCGGTAAAGGGTGTTTGTGTCAAACCAAATTTCTTAAAATTTTCACTTGGTGCTTGTTTGTTGAAGTGTTTGACTTCTAATGCAATTTAGTGTGTAGTCATGAAACCCCTTTTCTAAAAAATTTCAAATCCATACTTGGAAGGTTAGCTTGGCCAGATGTGTGTGAAGTAATTTGCTTTGCTTATGTGTTCGTGTTTAAAAAAAAAATTAAAAAAAAATAATTAAAAAAATAAAATAAAAATAATAATAATGATGTTCACAAAAGTTGTGACATTAAAAATCAAAAAGCAAGGGGAAGAAATGTAAAGATGAAGAAAAAGTTGACCCCTCAAAAAATAGTGTGCTTTTCAATTTTTAATTGTTTGTGTTTTGTTTCTGAGAAGTGAAATATGGCCGGATTGGAGATGACTGACACGTGTAAAGCGGAAGTGAAAAGCAAACTCCACGGTGATATGCTCGGTAGGCTCGACCTAATCTTATGACCACCAATGTAAGTGCAATGAACTTAAAATATATATATATATATATATATATATATATATATATATATATATATATATATATGTTTAGTTTCCCATCTCAGTTTGCATGGTTTAAAAAACTGAGTCCCAGCAAAAACGGGTTGAGAGTGGTAATTATGCCTAGTATTCACTCTCTCACACGCCATGTTTATGCTGTTATGACTACACCACATAATGTAAAGAAATAAAAAAGAAATGAAAAAGAAAAGAAAAAGAAAAAGAAAATGAAAAATAATCATTCAGTTTGGTCTTCTTTGCGTGCTTATGCGGCCGACCTGATCACCAACTGATGATTAATGAAATAAGTGGTAGTCATAACGGTGTTGCACGGTTCCTCAAGTTGGGGGTTTGTGAATCCTCAATAAACTCTGAGGTTGGGTAGGTTTTGCTATGTACAATTGGGTGTGGGGACGATTAAACATGCTGGTAATTAGTAATCTTTTAAGCATGATGCATTTGGTTGGGTTTAAACGGGTCTGAGTTTAAAGCGGACAAACATACTGGCAATCACCTGGACTAGTCGAGTAACTGAAGCTGAAAAGGGTTCCTCAGTCAGATTCATACGGTTTGATCCCTTGTAAACTTTCTCATGTTTGATATTGGTAAGTATTTGTTTATTTTTATCTTTCGTGTGTGAGTCTTTAAGTTCTTTTTGGTTGTGTTTACGTCTTGGCCAGGTTAATTTGAGAAGTCAAAATGTGTTTTCATGGGTTTTGATGCATGACAGTATGCCCCCTGCAGATCTTGACAAATTTTTAGGGGAAGGAGAGGGGATAATAAGTATTATCCGAAGGGAACTCGAGGATGATACTTATTATCTAATGAAAAGACTTCCATAATACATAGTATCTGAAGGGAACTCGAAGATAATATGTATTATATCATGGGAAGTCCTTAGCTGAGGGGAAGTTATCAGCTAAGGGGAAGTCTTTAGAGGTCTTGGGTTCAGGGGAAGTTAATTATTATCAACTGAACAGATGATAATTAACTTCGGGCTTTTGGTTAAAATACATATTATCATCAACTGAACAGATGATAATTGGGTTTTTACAATGTTAATTATCCTCTTACCCAAAGACCAGTCATCAAATGTCTGGTGGAGTATATTTTTTCAAATGTGTGTCAGACAGGTTGATGATAGAAAGGTGTTGCTACTGCTCAAGTTAAAGAACCAGCCGGACAAGACTTCCATATGAAAAGCAACTGTTCAGGGGAAGTTGTTGGTGTCTTTACAAGTTTTCAAAAGCTTCAAAGAACTTCAAAGAAGATGTTCACATGTTTAGGAGAAGCTGAAGATTTCAAGTCGATCTTTGATGAAGAAAATGATGCAGAGAGCAGTTAGAGATCATGAAGATCCAAGATCAACAATCAAGTTCTCCAAAGTTAGGGGTTTCAAGTTCATTTTTACCCTCTAATTTTTGGAGATTCAAGACAGTTACCGAGGATTCAGCAAGAACCAGTTCTTTCAAGAAAAGTAAGTCAATGAGAGTCCTCCATTTCATTGCTTGTTCATTTCAAGAAGTTCAAGCTGATGCTGATCAAGAGGAAGTCCCAAGTGCCCGTCATGAAACCCATTGAAGATTTCTGCGGAAAGAATCTTCATCAACATCTATGCCAGCCAGTCAAGAAGAAGAATTTCAAAAATTGAAGACATTTAATATCACAAGCCTAGGGGAAGATTGTTGAGGCTAGATTATGAGGCTTGTAATATTAAATAGTTTGGGCTAGGCTTAGAGGGTTTATTTAGTTTAGTAGACTAGTTTACTTGGGTTTACTATTGGGCTTGGGGTTTAAGATTGGGTTTACCATTAGGGTTTAAGGGCCCAATTGTAAACTCATGGGGTGGCTATATAAACCCCATGAGTTCATCATCATAAGGGTGGCCATAAGTTGCTCGATTACGATTTCTAAGAGGAGCATTGGTGATTACGATCGTAAACCCGAGAGGAGCTAGTTTACGATTACGATTTTGTACCCGACAAGTTCATCTTGTGTGCAATATCAGGTTTTTATCGTTTATATTCATCGTATTCTTAGTTTTCTTCTCATCTCTTTCTTGAATCACTAATCTAAACGGATTCCACACGTTTAGATTAGATAATATCGTGAACGGTTGTTGATTCTGGACCAAAATCATTGGAATGGATTGGTTGACTAAGAATCGTGCCGAAATCATTTGCCATGAGAAAAGAGTCAGAATACCCCTCCCTGATGACGAAGCTTTGACAATTCAAGGAGATCGTAGTGGAACCAAGCTAGACATCATCTCATGCATGAAAGCCCAGAAATTCATGCGCAAAGGCTATCCTGCCCTCTTAGCTCACATAACAGTTAGTCAATCCAATGAAAAGACACTAAAGGATGTTCCCATCGCACGAGACTACCCTAAAGTCTTTCCCGATGACCTTCCAGGCTTGCCACCCACCAGGCAAGTGGAATTCCATATTGATCTGGTACCCGGAGCTGCACCCGTTGCGAAAACCCCATACCGTTTAGCCCCGTCTGAAATGAAAGAATTGTCGAATCAGTTGCAAGAACTACTTGACAAAGGTTTTATCAGACTCAGTTTCTCTCCTACAGCTTCTATCTCGAGTCGGGAACAAACACTGGCTAAACGGGGATCCATCAGTCGGGCGACGAATGATGGTGGAAGCGTCGGGTGGCAATCGGCGACGACAGGGTGGTGGCGCCGGTTGGGGATCGACGCGGGAGGGAAAGAGAGTGGAGATTAGGGTTCTTCTTTTGATTTCTTTCTATCCACTCCTCTAATCCCTATTTTAATTATAGGAATAGCGGACCGGGCATTTGACGGACTGGGCCCGGTCACGATTTCTCTAGTCCACCAAATTGACCAGTCTGTTAATCCAATAACAACTGGCCAGTCCGTTTAATTTATTTGCGAGTGTTTTTAGCCATAAATTTTTGTCGTTTAATTAAATAAATAATCAAGTACTTATTTAATTAGTCTTACAGTTCATTTTAATAGTATTTAGCAGGTAATTAGATTTATAGTCCGTTGACCGGGTGTAACTCTTACGGATCAATATCGGTCGGGTTCGTTAATTTTTCGGGTCAGGACACCCTGTTCACCCTGAGCAGCTCATAACGACGGCCTAATCTGCGAATTCGACGGCTTGAGCGGCTCCTCTGCGTTGGCGGCCTACAAACGCCCGATGATGCTTTGTATGGTGGTGGAGGGGGCGGCGGAGCTGGGGGCCAACGAGAGGGTTGGTGTCGATGATGGTGGAGGTTTGTTGGTTTTTTTTTGTCTCTGATTTAGGGATTTATGGGAAATAAGCCACGTAGACAGCCACGTAGTCATTTTATGTCATGTAGGACAGCCACGTAGGCAGTAGGTTAACGGTGTTAAAGAAAATTAACGGAGGGAGTGGTGGATAAAAATATGTTGATAGTTAGGAGTGCCAGAGGGAAATTTGTTAGTTGGGAGTGGTGACGGCCAAAAATCGATAGTTGAGATTATTATAAGTCAATAACCCTTTATAAAAAAATAAAAAAAATGTATGGATATTATGCTTTAAGTCATTTAATTACACTCATAAAGGTTCAAGTATAAAGTTTTATTAAGATAAGAAGGCTAAGAACCGTTGGTGTTCAATCTAATAAAAATGGAAGAAGAAGCTATTTATTCTTAGCTATCTTTATTGAATTTTTATTAAGTTATCACATTTTTATTAAACATTCATAACTTTTACATACGACATTATTTTTTTTAAATATAACACCATAAAAACTAACGTTTTTTAATCTTTAAAACGCGTATATTGTTGTTATATATAAAAATTTAAAAAGCAAATTATAATATTTACTAGGTGATTTACCTGAAATCTAGTATAGGATTATTTCGCCATGGGTCAAAATCAACACAATAATTTCGACCCAAAACCACAAAATGAACTACCTACCAAATCATACTCAACGATCACCCCTGAGGTTGTTACATTTTGACGCACAGCAGCTTTAGCTTCCCTCTCAGCAATAGAATTCAGTAAGTGTTCCTTTATTTCCCCATCTCAAGAGTCCTACCCTTGTATACAATTGAGCTTTGGCCTTAATGTTGTCACAAGCTCCATACTCGATGTGATTTTCAAATAACACATTCAGATCTTCATCATAAACATGAACATATCCATTAGGTCCCAAACCTCTATCTCGCCTCTATCCACTGTTTGCATAACGACTTCTCTAGTCATGCTCACATAGACCATTTATTGAACTTCTAAAGGCAAACCCGACCTTCTAGAAAAAATTGGAACCCTTAGATCCACATCAGCAGCTCTTAACGATAGTCTGGTCAATCCTTTTCCATCAACTCTAACATTTGTCTTAGATCTTCTTATTTTAGGATTCTAAGGGATAAAAGTTTTAATGTCGTACTAGCATTAATTTATAATAAACTTCGAAAATTATTGGGTTCAGTCAGGGGCGGATTTACAGGGGGGTCAGGAGGGTCCATTGACCCTCCGACCGGCCATCAAAATATGTTGTTAACCAGGGTATTTAAGGGAGGAGACTTTTGAAATTTGAGTATTTGACCCTCTAGATTTTCATCCGTATGACATTTTGAAGATAAAAGAAGAATGAAGTTTGTTGCTTAGAGCTTTCATCGTGGCGACGTAGAGAGTACAGGCGGTGGTTTAAGTAAGCCATGGATGATGGAACGCGATATGTAAAATGAGGAAGAAAGAAGATGATTAAATACTTAAAAGTCCTTTTTACCCCTACCCAGCTAATACTTTATTAAATTTGATGTCACTTAACTCTCTAGCCCACCCACTCTATATTGAAAGTGTTAAAAAACTCTATCCCTCTTTCTTATTTTGAAAATCGAGCTACATATTCTTTACCAATTAGTTTCACTTTTTATTAAACCAATTAATATGATTTTTTGGCTATCCATAGTAGTTTAAGGTTTTCCAGCCCTTTATGGGGGTATTTTGTGACACATGTACAATGTCATGGCAAAGGGGCAAGTGGTGTAGTGGAGGTGATTATTTAATAAATGAGTTTATATATAAAAAGAAAAGAAAAAGAAAAAGACAACCAATCAAAAAAAGGAAGAGTTGCCATGGACCAATCAGGAAAAGAGAGAGAAAAGAGGTAGAGCGTGAGAAGTATCACGCCTGGAGGGGGTTTGGGGCGCGAAAATCAGAGGCATAATGGGGCTGGGGCGTGAAAGAGGCGTGAAAAATGGGTTTCAAGCCCCACTACGGATAGCCTTAGTACATGATAATTACATATTAATATTTTTCCCTATAAGATTGTTTTGTAGGTAAGTATACACTTTTTTTAGGTAGTAATAAATAATATATCTTTCTTATTAAATAGTGAGCTTTTTGAAGTTTTAAAATTTATAAGCTTAATGATATTTAATTATTATATTAAGAATGGCTATTTGAAATGAAATGGGTCACTTTCTCGTATATTTATTTGTATGTTTGTCAAGAAATACATTTTTGTATATGATAGAATATAAGTAAATTTTAACGGCTTTACGATATTAGACCTCGTAACATCTAGTTATCGTGGACCGGTAAAGAAGTAACTAGTATATAATAAAGAATATAAACATTACTACTATGACCCTCCAATTTGAATGTTTTGGTTCCGCCACTAGGTTCAGTATTGTTGCTCGGATTTGGGAATCGGACCACAGCCAGAGCACCGATATCCAATTGAATAAGCGATTGTAATTTGTGATAAATTTTGAAGTATTGTACTTCGCATCTTTCTCATCTGACATAAAAATGTTTCTTTCATCATCAAATTTCCAACATGTATTCATTTGCTGGCAGCAAGATTTTGATCCGAAAGTTTCTTCAGGAAGTTTCTATGTGAAGAGCTTATTTAAATCAATGTATAGTCTTCCTATGAAGGAAGGTTGTTCAGTTGTTGATGTGACAATAGAAATAATCCTAAACTTAGGAAGTCAGAGATAGTTTCCCCATTAGTCATGACATAGTCATAATGTCTGTTTTCTTAACTTGGGTGTTCAGCTTCAGAAAGTTCTTCAGAATCGTCAATTTCCACGTCAAATGGATCATAAGTATTTCGATAAGCCACATGTGAACATATCTCTGGATCTGCATTGAAACTAAATTAATCTAACTACTCAATATTTTGGTGCTTGGTGAAGACCAAATGTTTGATGAGCAGTTGAAACATTTATGGAGTTAACCTTGCTTCTCAACTCATTAACAACCTTGATCAGTTCTACAATTCCCTTTTCATAATTTATGACAATACTCTTCAATCATTCAATTTCCATGTCTTGGAACTTTTCATGTTCTTACAAGTTCAAGTCTCAAGTTATTAGTTGATGAATGGTGCCATCTATCTGTTGGCAATCCTTAATAACTCATCATAGCTAGAGGATCTTTTATAGTACCTCGACGAAGTGGATACGGTCTCATTTTCATCCCTTTATGCTGTGAAGAGGCGAGGAGTTCATCAGTTGTGAGATTTGAAGATGCAGGAGGAGGAAATTCACACACCGGGGGGGGGGGGGTGTAGCACCCCGATATTTCCGTCTAGGTAATTACGTATCTTAATATGTTTACCTATGTGCTTTATTATAAATACATGTTAGAAATGGTAAATAATGAATAAAATACATGTTTGTATGATAAATGGGTTTAGAAATGATGAGACATGAATGATTACATCTCGTATACGTGTTTAAATCATAAATACATGCTTATGTGAATAGCATAGACCATTGATAGAAAAACACGTATAGAAATGCATGATAATAACTAACAGAAAACTAAAAGGGCCAAAAGTGTAATTCATGCAAAGTTATAAGCCATACGGATATTATACGTGTTTATAATTATCGAAAGTGTTTTAAGGCTTAATATAGTGAAAAATATGTCCTAACATGATTCGTGACATAAAATAATGATTATTGCAAAGTTAGAGGGATAGGAAGTGTAAACTATGTAATAATATGTGTATATATATATATACTAGTGGGGTACCCGCGCGTTGCGGCGGGCGATCGTTTATAGTGCGTTATTTGTCTTTTGTTTGCGCATTCGACGGTGACGACAATTCACAACGCGATGTTTGTTTTATTCAGTCAATGCGTCGTCGCTAATTTAACGCAATACATGCGCGACGCGACGGCAATAACAATTAATCAACATGGTACTTGTATTATGTTAGTTTTATCAATCATCTCATGAACCGTGTATATGCCAACTAAATTTTAGCCAACATACAAATAAGGTTGTAACTGATGATAAATAAAATAATTAAAAAGTAAATATTCATATACATGAATAATAAAATAGTCATTTCATAATCGACTCAATACATAAAAATAACCGGTTTGATCTTTTTATTATATTTGAGATGTTTAATAAAATGAGGAAAACTATAAGTGTGTGATTTCTAAAAAAATATATTTTATTTGCACAATATTGGGAGAAATAACAGTAGTCATCTAAACATTGTATACCAACCTCTATTCTTCTTGTCAAATTACACACTTTATAGTTTTCAACATTTTATTAAACCTATATTTGCTAGTTCAGCAATTATGATTGCAAGTAAAAAAACCACAAACTTATCAATTGGGATAAAAAATCCATTCTTGGTTGTTTTAGATATATAAATGAGAAGAATGGCACTTAAGTATTATGGAGGGTGATATATTCTATGACGTAAACAGGTGGGATCGGGAAAACAATAACCAACGGATAGATAAAAAAATCGATAAGATACAAGATTATCCACTCAAACAATCCGTTGGGTAACTCAATCAGAACTTAAGATATAGAAAATACCACTTAAAACCTGGATTAGGATCCAAAGAACACAATCTAAACATGTCAAGTTTAGATTAGCAATGAAAAAGTCAAGTTTAATAAAACCTTCATATTATCACTTCTACACTCTCTGCTTGAATTCACCCACTATTCATAATTACATAGAGAGAAATGAGTGCATAATCCCACGTATGCTTAATTCTAAGAAATAAATAACTACTACTAATTAAATAAAATAAAGAAAATATAATAGCATAAACTGGAAAATAACATTAAATGGAAATAAGCATCGCAGCATGGAGTGAGCATGCATTCTATGCATCCTCTTTAATTCTTCACACCTTCTAACTGGGTTGCAATGGCCCATGCTTGATCCGTATCGTGCAACCCATTGACCTATGTGTTAGAGC
>JBCNJP010014288.1:0-11149 GCA_039602395.1 Deinandra increscens subsp. villosa | reverse complement strand
AACACATCAAAGACGATTGTCAAAGTCCTTTCAGAGTTTGATAGCATGAAAATGCGTTCGTCTATGATCGTTTGAAAGTGTCTCGTGGTGGTCGAGATGATGATTTATTCTATCGGATTCTCGGGTCCGATGTTAGAGGATGTTTCCCTTATTCGGGTAAGGTTAACATACAAACTCTAATTAGAACGTCATTATGTTTCGTTAAGCAGTAATCCACTGTTGGTGAAACATTGTTGGTCTGCTCGTCTCGTTTAGATGCGAGAGTTGCATTACATGATCCAATGACTTATCAGAATCACCTTTCCATAGATATTTAAAGATCTAGGTTTGGACATGTAATTACTAAATTCCATCTTCGCAAGATACTGGTCTTGGGACTGGAAGTTAGGCAAGTGATGTGTGAAGGGACGTTATGGTTACAGAAAGTCAAGGGCTTTTGTTTTGGCAAGTCATCAGTCTTGTGTTTATTGGTTTCTAGATGAAACAATGAATCGTTGTACTAAACCTTTTAGTGCATGTCGGATCCAAAAACACGTGAGTACAACAGGTGTAGTCTAAGACTTCCAAGATGTGTGTAGGTATGCATATTTATTTGTAATGGTAATGTGCACCAGAATTGGTGTGACCATTCTACAACGTTATAATCATCACGTGATTACTCCTGTAGTAATTCGGCTGGTGAATCGAACTTATATGAGCAAACGTCCACTTGAAGCAGAGGATTGATATGTTCATATGGTTGTAGATTGAAAAGTCGATCTTCAATCGGTTCGACTTGATCTAATATTCTTGACGTCGGATGGTTCAAAGTCATAGGACTTTATGAACTACCGTTATGTCGTGCGTTGTCTCGTAACAATTACGATATACACTTAAGGCATTATAGCTCTGATGGGATATGATAACTAAAAGGGTATCATGTCGCATTTAAGCTAGCCTTGATCAAATCAAGTGCACCAGGCTAGAAGGTATGTTGTTATGGGATTTTGAATTTTAATCTATCAAAAGGTTGAATCAAATTCAAAGTAGATTAAAACCAATCATGTATGTTTCGAAAATCATCCATTGTCAAAACATGTCATAATCAAAATCCAAAGGAATCAATTTGTTCATCCTGGAAAACAGCCAGGGAAAACCAAATGTGACGCCCACTCCCAGACTTGGCACCAGGAGGGGTCACTCATCGGATTTACTCATGAACACGTGGCACAACAGAGATAAGCAGCGGAAAATTTAAAACTTTTATTTATATAAAGCCAAGTACGTAAAGTAACTGAGATAATTTACAATCTATATAGTGACTAACTATATCCGTCTTTATTTATCTACAACTAGCCAGCACCTCCAACCACTCCTCTAATAGCTTGCCTGATCAGTCTCTTATCACGAGGGCTCCGCCCTTGCTCCCAGACGTCTCTCCTAAACCTGACATACATATGGTTTTGGGAAAAGGTCAGCTTACGCTGGTGAGTTCTACATTTTAAAAACATTAACTCGTTCGTGAGGTTAAAACCTTTGAACCTGCAAAATCCCTTTTTACAACATTTATCAAGTATAACACATAACAAGTCATACATAACATAACATCATAATCATACACGTCTCTCTAGAAAGCATCTACCTTTAACTCCTATGACCTGAATTCCATACATCTCTATACCTTCTGGTCTCGAATACTGCTCGGGTGACTTTATCGGAAGCCCCCAACCTCAGTACCGACAACCGCTCCATTTCTTCTATACCTTCCCTGTCTCGAAGACTGCTCAGGTGACTTCATCTGGAAGCCCCCAACCATTCAGCAACGACAACCGTTCTACTTCTTCTATACCTTCCCGGTCTCGAAGACTGCTCAGGTAACTTCATCTGGAAGCCCCCAACCATTCAGCAACGACAACCGTTCACGTAACCTTGACCCTTTTTAGACGTTCCATTCTATCGAACATCTCCTTAACCACCACAGTACTACTACCCGCCCCTAGTTAGATATCCAGGTGACTCACGTGTGCTAATAAACATGATAATGTACTCATATACTGCAACAACTGAACATCCCCCAATTTACCTAGGTGTATGTATACAGGATGTACCAGCGGCGTATCCTCCACACTTCGATATACCAGGTAACTATACTACTATGCTTGTATACAGGATGTACCAGCAGCGTATCCACCACGTAATAATATAGCAAATGTATCACCCGTTCTCATATAATCATACATTCTCACTTGTGCGTTTATTAACAAACCCTTATCATTTGGATACCTAGTTTCAAAGCAAATATAGCACATAACTCTAACAATCATTTCATATGCATTATTCTATTATCATCATTTCATATACAATACTAACACGTATAATGATTCATAGGCATTTTCCTAACATAACACGTATCACTTTAAACAGTTCATCAATTCATCAGTTAAGATAATCAAACTTTCAGATAAAAGCATTTCAAATACTTTTTAAGTAAACAGTTGAACATTGTATGTATATCAGCCCGAAAACATTAAAGCTTTTAAAACATTTAAAAGTGGGCTCGCAGAACTCACCTTATCTCTTTACTCGTTATACTCGGACAGAACCTCCGACAGAATCCTTCGGTTAACCTAATTCGCGTATCGTATGGCATTAACGCAAGGTTTAACATTATAAACATATCCTATGTTTATTTATCTCTTATATTATCTTAATAATATCTAATTATTAAGGTTTACTTATTTTAAGGTCAAAATGACCAAAATACCGCTATAGGTATATTATCTTCTTTTTATTGATAATTATGAAGACGCACATTCCTATAAGTAGACACTCACTCCGGGATCGCCCAGTGTTGGGATGCCATTGCCCAGATGGGATGGCGACACCCCCGCTATTGCCAGAAACCCCAGTGTACAGGTGTCTACCCTTCCGGTCCGCACGAACTTCTAAATATCCGATTAACTTGGTATCTTATATACTTTATCATTTATCCATTTTAACCTCATATATAATTATTATATATATAAACATAGTTCCATACCAAAATTCAAGTACCCATACCCTCCAGATTATTTTATATTAAATAATCATATTTCAAAACCCTAATTTCACGTATCTCTCGTTTTATTATCAAAACTCATTTTCTTTCAAAACCAAATTAGGGTATTATCCATTATAACATTTTATAATATCCTTTAAAATAGCAAAGCTTAATTCAAAACCGTTTGCTCAATTTTGGGCAGAGTAACGTTATGAAAACCCTAATTTTGACCCGTTAACAAAACCTTCACCAAACCTTTTCCAATTGTGAAATAAACTTAGGGCTTTCTTAAAACACATTAAATTAGGATTACCTACAAAAATTCAGACCCTAATTCCCACCCGATCACCCGATTTGAGCAGAATAACATCAAGAACCCTAATTTTACATCATTTTTAGAAAGCATACTTAGAAATCGAATTAGCCAAAACTGAAAAAGGTTAATGTTAAGCATACCAAATAAGGGGTGACTGCAGAAATTCGGCTTCTAACTCTTCTCCGGTTGCTCGAATTGCTTCGACGAAGTTCTGATGAGGTTTTAGGGTTTTAGGGTTTTTGGGTGATAAATCAGTGAATTTGCGAGTTTTTTGGACGAATTGAGGCTGCTATTTATAGGTTTGAGTTCGCCCTAAGGTCCTTACAGGTGTTATGGTGACTAATCTTCAAAAATCGACGCGTATGAGGGTTAAACTTGAGCTCCAAGTGTGTGTCGTGGCTCAAAAACGAGCCTGGTATATTTTCTGCAGGTCTGGACTCCTCGCGTATCGCACAGGACATCAAGGGGTGGCTCGCGATACGCGAGCCACTGGTTTTCCGGCCAGAATTTGGTTTTTAACACTTTTAGCCCTTCTACTTAGGTTTAATGCATTTCTAGTCCCTAAACTTCTAACCTTTTATCATTTTATGTACCAAAACCTTATGGGACATATTTATAATATTTTATAAGGTTTTTAAGGCTCGGGATTCGTACGATAACATATATATACATTTATATATATTTTCTTTATTAATTGCTAAATTACGCTTTAGCCCTTCAAACTTTACAATACTTATCATTTCACCTTATAAATCATATTAGGATATATTTTTACTATATTCTAAGCCTCGGGATACTTATATACGTATAATGTCCGTATACATTTATAACTTTACAATAATTACACTTTTAGTCCTTTTACTTTTCCGTTAACTATTAACACACGTAATTATACTTATATATCCATCAATTCACACATGTATTATTATGTTATTCATATAAACACATATTCATCACATACTTTACTTTCGTTAACGTTTAACACATCTGTTTATGCATATTTCATCATATAGGCCATTAAACACGTATTTCTAACACATGCAACCTATTTAATGCATAGTTTACCACATCCATTAATTAAGTTCACATATTTATAATATAAACACGTATTTACTATATATATCATGTATCTGTGAAATTTGGGGTGTTACACCAAAGTGACCAAACAAAACAAGTTGTTTTAAAATTACCAAGAATTGTTTTAAACCGAAAACTCAGGACACGAACTTTATTTAGGTCCGATAAACGCAAGGTAGCTCAGTGTCGTCTTGGATTGCTTCCTTTCAGCTTCATGCACCTACAAAATATAAAGTATGTCAAACATATATTTTGTAGGAATAAGTGAAGCATCATACAACATGAACTTATGTGTATACCTGAGGAATTACCCGGCTGGGCTTTTCCGCTTTTCACCTTGGCAAGATACTCTGGGCAGTTTCTTTTCCAGTGCCCCATCTTGTGGCATTCAAAACACTCGCGCTGTTCAGGCGGCGGTGCTTTGGTTGCCTTAGGCTTGCCCTTTTGGGAGCTTCCAGACCCTCTGGTAACAGCTGCCTTGCCTTTCTTCTTGTTCCCACGCCTACCCTTCTTTACCTCGGGCTTCTTGACGCCTCCTGATCGGATTGCGAGTACATCGGGTGCCTTACCGTTAACAAAATTAACTTCAGCGGTCTTAAGCATGCCGTGAAGTTCAGTCACTGTCTTTACCATGCTATGCATGTTAAAGTTTACCCGGAAAGGGGTGAAGGCACTGGACAGTGAGTGAAGAATCAGGTCAGTCGCCAATTCGGCAGGAATGACGTAATTCAGTTTTGCTAAGTGGTCGATGTAACTCTTCAACTTCAGGACATGAGGGCTGACGGGAGCGCCTTTGGCCATGCGACAACTAATGAGTGTCACAAGGGTGTCATAGCGCTCTTGTCGGGCCTGAGTTTCAAACATGCCCCTTAGATCACCGATCATCTGAAAAGCCGTCCTGTCAACCATGTTTTTCTGGATCTCAGAATCCATGGTGGCTAGCATAAGACACGCGACATTCTTGGCATTTGTTCGCAGTGTGTTATGGGCGTTTCGCGCCGCGGCCGTGTCAGCTTCAGGTTCTTCAGGAACCTCAGCTTCTAACACGTTTTCCATGTTAGCCATTTTCAGGACAATTTTCAGATTCCTTTCCCAATAAAGGTAGTTGGCGCTATTAAGTTTCTCCTTCTCAAGGAGAGACTTGAGATGGAAAATCTCTTGGTTTGCGCAGTTAGCCATCTGAAACAATAGGCAAATGTTTTAGTGTTTCGATGTTTGATTCGTATTCAAGGAAGGCAAGCTAATCTTGAATAGGAATTGGGAATTCAGTTAGTTAGACAATTTCTCCAGGCAGCGTAAAGTGCTTTCAAAATTTTAAGTAGCTGAACGGACAACGGTTGTCACTTGTGACCAATGTTGCAAAAGACGCTAGGCGGTACCTAGGCGGTCGACTAGGGAATTAGGATTAATCGGCCTAGGCGGGGATTAATCGGGGATTAATCGGTCCTAGTAAATTACAAAGATTTATAGATTTTCTAGAGATTATATATTGTAATATGTCAAAATACTAAAAACACTTCAAAAACTAGTAGTAATAAAGACTTCTAATATAAATATATAAGTGAAAAAAAGAAATTAATTTTTTTTTTAATTTAACCCGATTAATCCCTGCCTGGCCGCCTAAAACCCGCCTAAAACCCGCCTAGAACCCGCCTAGCCGCCTAGCGCCTAGCCGACTTTGACCGACTTTGACCGACTTTGACCGATTTTGACCGATTTTGACCCAGGGCGCCTAGACAGCCCGCCTAGCAAAAAAGCACTACGGACGATGCCCGCATAGCGCCTAGGCGCCGATTAATCGGCCGCCTGGACCGCTTTTTACAACCCTGCTTGTGACTGTCACAACTCCCGTTATGGGGCTTTCGCGAACGGATCAACGAAATAAGTTTAGCCCCATCTATGCCCATTTTGTCTACATGCCGACCAGAGGTACGGTGTTGAAATACTCCAATACCAAAGGTGCGTGTAAAGAAAGTAGTAGTTGTCCTAAGTGGTCAGCGTGTGCGTACGGTGTTGAAATACTCCAATACGTTCACCTTGGAAGATACCCTAAACACCACGTGCGGTGTTGAAATACTCCAACATGGATGTATCGGTCAATATGTTCCAAGTTAGACTTGACATAGTATGGCATAGACTACCGGTTTTAGGCTTACCAGATAGGATTACTAGGTCATATTTTAATATTTAATGTGACGACAGATTTTATTAATCCTATCTCACTCGGGACGATCATTTAAATAACCTAAGTATTAATGATCTATGTGTCGCGAGACGATAACCAATTTTATTAATGTTCGATTACTTTATCGAAAAATTCGAATTTAATGTCGAATTAAATTGGTTAATAAATTTTATGAAGTCGTAATAAAATTAGGACTTTTATTTAATCGATTGAAAAATTAGTTTTATATTGATAAAACTAAGTTTGGATTTTAGTTGGCGCGTTAATCAAATTAAGATAAGCAACCAAAACAAGCAAACACACATGTACATATTCGGCCATGCAGGGGCTTCGATATTGTCAGAGCCTATGACAATATCGAATAAGGGCAAGGGACATAAAAGTAAATCAACCACGAGAATAGAAAACTCCCTGATCGACTTAGTTGCTCCCACTAGCTTCAACAAGCTCCTGCGCGTCATCAGGAGACGTCGGTTTCGTTTTGACTTCTAGCCATTTTCGAAAATCCCATAAAGGGATAATCTCAAATGGGTCCTTGTATCAAGCTCTTCATGTTCGTCCAGGCGAAGGTGAGCGATAATAAATTAAAATAAAAAATTCTATTTTAAATAATTACAACTTTGAACCCAGTAAAATTGGGCCAATCCAAAACAAAACAACATGGGCCTAATGGGCTAAACCATAACGAATCCATGACAAAATTAAATGGGGTTGGGCCGAATATGCGCGAAAGATAATTCAATCAATTATATTGAATCGGGTTATGTTTAGTGGATCCAAATCGACTAAACATATCAAAAGGCGATTCATTCAATTTCGCGACTTTCGGGTTCAGAACCCCAGTTCGCGAAAGCACACCGGTTTAAAACGACCGGTTTGGGTTTGCGTGTGGTGATCAAGGCTCTGATACCACTGTTGGGTTACGACAGTGACATTCGGTCTCGGTAATAGCAATTTTTTTTATATGAAAATAATTATTTACAATAAATAATTATTTAATCGATTACCAAAGTAATTTAAATCAGATTATTAAATTAACAATTAATTTAACAGGCAGCGGAAAACGTTCTAATTTACTAACACGAAAAACCAGATAATTAGCGTAAGCCAAAACAACAGGATTCGACAATCACCATACGCGCAAACACCAAAACGCATTTATATAAAAACGCGACATTTCATAAAATAAATAAACAGTTAAATCTAAACTAATAACAAGTTTAGATATACCTGAGCGGTGATTCAAACAGACGTTCGAGACACCGGAAGTCAACGGGTGACGCTAGGGTTTCGCAGAATGTGATTCGTCTAACGAATCTGACTTTCCTCGCGGAAATGGATTTACTACGCGGTGAATCAGGCACCGAGAAAATCTTGTACGTCGGATCGGGCGCGGACTAGGGTTTGCGGACGACGACGGAACACGCGGGAGACGCGGTTCGCGGTTAGGGTTTGTCGGCGATGAGACCGGCGACGGCGAGGAGTGACGGCGGCCGACTCGGGCGGCGGCGGCGAGCGACGGTGACGACGGTGGTGTGCGGCGTTCGGCTGCGGCTGGGATGCGGACGGCGGCGGCTCGACTTCTCCGGGATGCTGTGGCGGAGGCTTGGTCGCGGCCTGCTGCGGCGGCTCGGTGGCAGACGGCTGCGGCGGTGCGGCGGCGACGGCGAGGAAGGAGGACGCGCGGCGTCGGCTCGGTGAGCAGCGGTCGGCGGCGGGACGATGGGGTAGCGACGGTGATCTAGGATTAGGGTTCTCGTGATCGGATCGTCGGAGAACAAGGGAGGCGGCGGCGGCGGGATTGCCGTCGGCGTCGGAATCGTGAGAGGGAGGAGAAGGGAGGGGCCGAAAATCTCACCTTTTGGATTAGGGTTTCGCCTCCCTTAATCAGTTATATTTATAACTGATTTAGTTTCCGTTTAGCCCCTTGATTTTACCTAATCCTTAATCGAACCTTTTAATTTCCGAAATTAACATTTAACTCTTTAAATGTTTGTCGTTTGCCGAATATTAGTCAAACTAATAATTTATCGATCTTCGTCCATGACGTAAATAATATTTAACGTCTTTTGTCGCTTAATTAATCTTAATGATTAATGGTAATTAACTAATTAATTATTTATCTATTAAACCATTTAATAAACAAATAATTAATTATTCTGCGAATTTGCCGGTTATAAAAGTAAGCGGACTTTAAAACCCGTTGCCTCCGGTGTAACTCTTACGGATCTTGACCGGGTCGGGTACTTGATTTAGTCGGGTCTGGACACCTAAATCCAACACCCTTGTCCCTCTCCTTTACGGTTTTGACCACAAAACCGCCACCACCACCTCTTGATTAACCAAACCCTTATTACTTGTTCCATCCTTTCTTTTATGAACACACTATATATAGATCATTATGAAGAAACCCTAGGTTACTCTCATTACCTCCCACCACCCAAAACACACACTCTTTCCCTCTCCCTCTCCCAACCGCCGCATCTCTCTCTCTCTCTCTCTACTATCTCTCTAGCTTTTCTTCACCAAAAGACAAGATTTCTTGAAGATCAAAGCTACTAGGAGACTGAAGGAAGCAAGATCGAGCCTCCATCACCCTCATTCACGTTTTTTCTCAAGTTAGTAGACTTCATTTCTTACTTTTCTACTAGGTTTTCATGTTAGATGATCTCCTTGTATGCATCTAACACTCCTACCACAAGTCTTGGTTAAAATGGTGACTTTAAACTTATATTTTCTTCTATGATGATAATAACCTACATGTTTGTTCATACTCTTGTTAGATCTAGTAAATATTATGTTTATGCTAGTGACTTCATGTCACACCCCCCTCCTCCGCACCCTGCCAGGTGTGGGGGAGGGCGTTGGACCGGCTGTCCGTATCATTACCCGAGATTACCAACGCTTCTAACAACAAACACATACACATACAACGGACATCCAGTCCACACATAAGAAAATGTTAGGCCGACTCATGAGCGAGGATGCATCGCACCTCTTATTCGATCTAACAAAATCAATAGCCACCGGATATGGCCTGGAACTGAATAAGGATACATAATATCGAAGGAAACATAGTCACTATCATGTCTTCATAGTTCATTCATAGTTCATGGTTCATATTTCATAGTTCATACATGCCCAAATTCATATTAACAACAACAACCCAGCAGCATTCCAAGTTCATAATAGGTTCATTCCTACACTTGCTTACCTGCAACATAAGTCATTCATAACATGGTCAACAACAATGTTGTTGGTGAGCCTTAACTACTATCATATCATTAACAGTTTTCAAACACATACTGGTTATGAAATTATCAAATCACACCAAAGGTCAAACTTTATGTACTCTACGGTACGTCGCAATCAGCCGTAAACCATCAACGAGTAAGAATTCATATTCAACATATAAGGACATATTCCCCCTAGTTACCTAATACTAGAGGATCCGGATGAACATGGATAAATCAACTATAATGGTCGTGATAATCCCTTATATGCCTAGTGGCTCAACCTTAATGACCAGAAAGTATATGATAACCCACGCAGGGCATCTCCAAACTAACAGTGTTTGACAAGATAAGTTCATAACAGATATAACAAATACATCGAACAGAATTGTGCTCTTAAACAGTTAATTTCATGAGGGAAGTCAGAAGACTCACTCAAAGAGGTCAGAAACGGTGGCTAGACAGAAGATCCGAGAAAGTATTCTCTCTTAGATTTCTAGCAACCTATCATCGTAATCATGTTCATATTCGTCATATTCGAGGCTAACATGTCCCATATCATTCTCAGGTTGAAATTAGCATAAAATACAGTTACTGGATCAGTCTCGATAATTTTTGGTTCATCCAAAATTGGCTAAACATTCTGTCATTTTCCTTCATAGGCGTACCGCCTGGAAGTTTACATTTCTAGGCGGTACGCTTCCTAGGGTCGACTGATTTCCAGATTTCAAATCCGGGCGTACCGCGCCGATTCATAAGTTTCTGGGCGGTACGCTGGAATCTGAGATTCCGGTTTCTGTTTTCCTTTTCTGGGCGTACCGCTCTGCATGCAGAGTTTATGGGCGGTACGCCCCCATCTGTGAACAGGGCCCGACTATTTTGTCTTTTAGTGCCGTTTTTCCATTTTGATGTTTTAAGTTCAGAATTTTTACCCGATCAGTTTCATATTATTCCGAGGGGTCAATTTGGGGTTCAGTTGTGGTCTAAAACCTTAACCAAAGCATAACCCCAATTCCCGAGCTTTCTAAATAAGGTAACTTCATTATTTCGACCCCCGATTCATACAGATTTCATTAGGGACAGAATCCCTATGTCCCAATTGTTGGGTTTTAAGAACTTTATCAAAGCCATTTTAACTCCTTAAAATGTAAAAACGCAGCGGAAAAATCAAAAGAATAGTTTGATTAGTTGATGTTAAAACCGATTTTAACACTTGATTATAAAACCCAAAACCAAGGATCCAAATATGTATGCATGCTATCAAAACTAAAACCAACCATAGGGGGTTTTAGATATACCTTCTTCCAAGCTCAAGATTG
>JBCNJP010014287.1:0-11151 GCA_039602395.1 Deinandra increscens subsp. villosa | reverse complement strand
ATTAATCCACTCACACGCACGGGTAGGACACATCTCGTCTAAGCATAGTTATATTTAATAGTGTTATGTTGTGTGGACTAGGAGGCGTTTTAGAGGGTGACCACATCTAGCCACTTCCCTTCAAGACTTTGGTGAGTTTCATAACTCTAAACTCCCCCTTTTTACTTAAACTTTTGGGGCGAAATACATGCTCACGAGTCAAACTATTTTTATGGTGTATATTAACGTGTACTTTGTGCAATCATTAACTCTTTGAGCCACATACATATGTGGGTAGTACTACTTGACATTTGGGACCATGGAAATCCCACCTCTGCACGGTGCTTTCCCCTAAGGTGAATTGGGGAATACTCGACCATCGGCCAAATTTTGGCTACTTAGTTAACGTTGGTTAACTCGTCGCTTACACCACGTTTTGCATCATGTATGTATGCCGAGTAAGTGTAATGTAAACGGGGTTTGCATTTAGACATTTGCTCACCTTGAGGCTGCGGCCTTGAGACGGATTGATTGGTGGATACAAATGTGGCATGCTTATATATACACCTACTAATTTTATTGCCGGCTATTATTGGGTCAAGTTATGGACTCACTAGCTTTATAGCTAACGTATTATTTTGAGCATGTGTTTCAGGACGTTGATTGCTAAGGACTTTAGATGGCTTGTCTAGATATGGATGCTAGAGTACCGCTTAGAAGACTTACCCTCTTTCCTAGAAGACCTCAACGCTATTAATAAACGACTTATGTTTCTTTATGTTTCGTGATGTATTTGTATTTCCTAAAAACTTGAATTAACTCTGATGTCATGCAAGGGTTCCACCCATTGCCTTATCTATTTAAATAAAAATGGTCCTTATGTAGTTGATCCGATGACTTCCGCTGCTCTGAATATGATGCCAGTTAGTCGCATCTTGGTTGGGAAAACCGGGGTGTGACAGAGTGGTATCAGAGCCGAAGGTTAGCGCGAATTAGGATCAACTTCCTCCTAAGCCCTAACCGTGAACTACTAAGGACCCTGACCTAGGAAGACCTTCCTAAAACACAAGATGACTTATGAACTTAAACAATGCCTTAACTAAGATTAATATTTCCTAGAAAACTTATACATACATATTCATACCGACCTATGTGTTGAGCTTCTTGTTGTGTAGAAAATGGCAGGAAACCAAGATAAAGGAAAGGGAGTTTTGGTTGAGGCGGGGTCATCTCGCCCAAGTGCTCGCGGGGATATTCTCGAGTACATCAACTTAGGAAAAGAGAAAAATTCATCCACGGATCCCACCACTCAGAGTAGCAGTGGTTCTCAACACCCTCCCGCTAAAAGGTTTAAACGTACCGCCAGAATAAGAGTAAGGCCCCCTCCTGCGAAAGTAAGGAGCCTTTCATCGCCCGCACCACCAACACCCACTGCACCCCGAGCACCTATGACTCTCGCTCCGACGACACAACACCTGCCACTCGACAACACGGATTGGGATGCAGTGGCACACCATAGTGTACACGGGGGGTACTCGACTCATTTTGAGGACCCCTACGCCTTTGGAAGCTCTAGGTCAAACTTTTCTGACCTTCCGATTAAACAAGACCCATACTTTCGTGTAGGACCTGTTGTTACAGAGACTTCCACAGACTGTACCCTTCGAGCCCTCCATGAGGCGTTGGAGGCGCGGCAAGAACTTCCGGAGAGTTGGGCGCGCAAAAAACAAGCCTCATAGTGCCCCGATGGAAAACAAGCCAGTAGTGAAGAACGTTTACCAAAGACGGAGAAAATATTGATTTCTTTTTCTATTTGTAATCCTTTTATTAGCACCGCACTTGAAACTTTTTGCATGCTCTTTCTCGGTTATCATTAATTATCCTACTAGTACTAGAACACTAGTGCAATTTTGATTTAATCTATCTTTAATTGACTTTTATAAACCTTCGTTATGTTTACCCCTACACTTATATGTTTTAGTGAAACTTGTATCAACTCTGACAACCATTAATCATATAGAAAATGGTGAACACTCGACGAACCGGAAAGATCGGACCTTCTTCTAAGGAAAAGGGAAAAGGAACGCGATCTGAACACACACCCGACGGGGATGAACGCACCATAACTCAAGAATATACCCGCCTGAGGTCTAAGGAGAATGACCTACCCGAGAATAGCCTAGAAAAACTGATTGCTGAAGGTATTGCCAAGGCAATGCCCGAGTTTGTTGCCCAACTAAAAGGGACGAGAGGCGCCCAAAAGTCTAAGCAAAATGTAGAACACACCGAAGAGCATAGCATCAACCACCACAGCAACTCCCACTTTGATGATGATGCTAACAGTGAACTAAGGAAGGGTTGTAATTACAAAACATTCATGTCTTGCAAACCTAACAGTTTCTATGGTAATGAAGGAGCTACTGGTGCGATAACTTGGTTGGAAGAAATGGAAGCTACTCTTGACATCAGCGATTGTGCACCTAAAGACAAAGTAAGGTTTGCTGCTCACTCTCTGAAGGCGGAAGCCTTAGCCTGGTGGAATATAGTTCTAAAAACTAGAGGCAAGAATGCCGTGTACCGGATGCGTTGGGAAGAGTTCAAGGAGTCGATCATGGAGAAGTTTTGCCCCATCAACGAGATAGAGAAGTTGGAAGCAGAATTTTTAAGCTTGGAGATGGTCGGGGCCGCACATTTGGAGTACACGAATCGGTATGAGAAAATATCTAGGCTTGTTCCCCACCTCGTCACCCCCGAGTCGAAACGGATTGGACGCTATATATGGGGATTAGTTCCTCAAATTCGAGGCATGGTTCGATCCGCCAGGCCTGCTACTTTCCAAGATGCTGTTGACATTTCCGGAGCTTTAACTGATGAAGCCGTACGGAGCGGCGCCTTAAAAGGACCTAGCTTGCATAACTCAAAGAGAAAGCTCGATGACTACAAATCTGACGTGAAGCCGACTGATGAATCGATTATGCGCGGCTACCAGGGTAAACACCCACTCTGTATGAAGTGCAACAGGCACCACGAAGGGCATTGTGAAAAGAGAGGACACCCATCAAAGGAATGCTTCAAGTGTGGTAAACATGGGCACCTGTCAAAGGAATGTACCGCTTCTCCAAAATGCTTTGAGTGTGGCGAAACCGGACACCTCAGGTTTGATTGCCCAAAACTAAAGGGAGACAAAGCTGACACCACCACTAGAGCAAAAGGAAGAGCATTTGTTATGAATGTCGATGAGGCTAGGATGTAGCCTGCGTAGATCAATAAACAAATTTCGAGGACGAAATTTAAATAAGTAGGGGAGAATGTCACAACCCCGAATTTTCAGGTTAATTTTTTTTTAATATTTTAGAACCATCTATTTATTTCATGATCATTCGATCTCCGTCTAAACTATTCCCTTATACTCGTATTAAAGACCAACGAGTTAGGACTTTTTGCTTAGAGATAGATTCATTAATACACTCGTAAGCACTAGCCTAATCGGCTTATAGGAAAACACTCAGTTCATAAAAAGCTTACGACCGGATTAATGAACACACGATCTTACACTACCTAGTGTATAAAAAAACAATTCCTAATACCATCTTAAAATTTCTACATAATATTTTTTTTATCTAAATGACTCACCTAATTAATAAGTAAATATAATATACCTACGTATGTACTAATCTAATGTAGTAATTTTATTATCAATAACATAACTAAATTATACTATACTTACATAATTAAAATTAACTTTGAGAAATGGAACACCCCCCCCACACACACACCCAAACGTACGTACCTGACAAAAGGTTTCTCATATACCTTTTATTTTCTTTTTCTTAATTTTTTTTCTTTCATTCTTGATGAAGAGACATGAACCTGGGGAAACATCAATATTTTGAACAACCAATCCTTAACCATCAATATCTTCCCAAATCCATCCATAATATTTCTATGAATCTTCCTAAGATCTCTGCAAGATCTTCCATCTCTCTCTCTCTCTCTATATTCCATTCTATTTAAACCCCACAATTCTCTTCATTTAAACCCACCAAGAAACAATCTATCCACCATCAAAAATCTAGTCAAGGTAATGGAAGCTTGTTGGTGACTAGTAGTGAAGATCAAATCCATCATCTTAGTCTTCATTTTTCGACCTTGCATCATCACTGGTACAACCACTTATCCTCAAAATTCTTGTAGGCACACCATGACACCTACTAAATATTTTATTTGTTTCTGCCATATAGGGACATTACTATTGATTATAATAAAACACAACTTAGAAGGCATTAATAGTCACCAAATTGTAGATAATTTAAATCTTTTTCATTACCACCCATCAAAGTAAACTTGATATATTAGTCTAATATTTGAAAGCTTAAAATTTCAATTATTAAAAGATGGATATGTGCCATCCACGACAACACAGTGGGCATAGTAAATTGATATTTTCTTTATTTACTATAGTATTAAGTACCATCTCTTGCAACGTTAATAATTAGGGAAGTAATTATAAGCTGAATTCAAATTTTATACATGGGGACCTACTGCTCATATTAGAAGCTGAATTCAAATTTTATTAACTAAATTTTAAAATATTAAGTTAATCATTATAGGACACGAGTAAAAGTTAAAAGCATAATTATGGGGTTGTTAGTGTATACGACATTCTGCATATTAGTATGTAATTGTAATATAATTATTTAAGCTATTAAATTACCACTTTTTTTTTAAACCCCAAGGACTAGAAATGTTATTATGAGATTTTGGTTTAAGGTTGCATACGTGAACCTCCGCTCAAATTTATATTGATTGAATAAAAAGTGTATTTTTATTTATAACTATGTGACATAAATTACAACTCTAAGGACTAAAACTGTTAACTGTTAAATTCTTGTACACTTGGTGTATTCGACCTACTGTTCATGATGACAAGTTCATTTAAAATCTAACTTTAACTAGGTTATGAAGCTTAAATGAAATAATTTGTCTTAAACTAAAATAAAAATAATTAGTTAACCATACTCTTAACCATGACCTAATTAATCCACTCACACGCACGGGTAGGACACATCTCGTCTAAGCATAGTTATATTTAATAGTGTTATGTTGTGTGGACTAGGAGGCGTTTTAGAGGGTGACCACATCTAGCCACTTCCCTTCAAGACTTTGGTGAGTTTCATAACTCTAAACTCCCCCTTTTTACTTAAACTTTTGGGGCGAAATACATGCTCACGAGTCAAACTATTTTTATGGTGTATATTAACGTGTACTTTGTGCAATCATTAACTCTTTGAGCCACATACATATGTGGGTAGTACTACTTGACATTTGGGACCATGGAAATCCCACCTCTGCACGGTGCTTTCCCCTAAGGTGAATTGGGGAATACTCGACCATCGGCCAAATTTTGGCTACTTAGTTAACGTTGGTTAACTCGTCGCTTACACCACGTTTTGCATCATGTATGTATGCCGAGTAAGTGTAATGTAAACGGGGTTTGCATTTAGACATTTGCTCACCTTGAGGCTGCGGCCTTGAGACGGATTGATTGGTGGATACAAATGTGGCATGCTTATATATACACCTACTAATTTTATTGCCGGCTATTATTGGGTCAAGTTATGGACTCACTAGCTTTATAGCTAACGTATTATTTTGAGCATGTGTTTCAGGACGTTGATTGCTAAGGACTTTAGATGGCTTGTCTAGATATGGATGCTAGAGTACCGCTTAGAAGACTTACCCTCTTTCCTAGAAGACCTCAACGCTATTAATAAACGACTTATGTTTCTTTATGTTTCGTGATGTATTTGTATTTCCTAAAAACTTGAATTAACTCTGATGTCATGCAAGGGTTCCACCCATTGCCTTATCTATTTAAATAAAAATGGTCCTTATGTAGTTGATCCGATGACTTCCGCTGCTCTGAATATGATGCCAGTTAGTCGCATCTTGGTTGGGAAAACCGGGGTGTGACAATATATACTAGCCGTGTGCCCGCGCGTTGCGGCGGCGACAGTTTATAACGTGTTATTTGTCTTATGTTCGCACGTTATGGTGGCGCGACAATTTACAATGCGATATTTGTTTCTGTTAATGCGATGCGGCGCGACGATAATTTATAATACGGCCATTATCGTTCTTTCCCTAAAGACAAAACTTGTCAAAGCAGCGCCATGCCCGAACTTTATACTTTATGAAGACATGTAATTATCTTTCTTTCCCTAAAGATAAAACTTGTCAAAGCAGAGTCATACACGAACTTTATGAAGATTTGTAGCTGAACTAAAAGGCCAACAAAGTTCAAAGGATGGAAAGGAGATCACGTGCAAGCAACATACGACAATATACCAAGGTGTAAGTTATAGTTAGATCAAATGTAAGTTATTGTCTTCAAAACTAAAATGGAAGGAGGAAATAGATCGAGGTACGTGTTCTTCTATTCTGGACGACAGTAGTTAAACAAAGACCATGATTCCTAGATCACATAAGAAAAGGATCAATAAGAGGGAGGATTTGAATAGAAACAATTTTTGTAAAAACCAGACTTTGGTATTACCCTTTCAAAGTGTTCCAAGCCATTTTAAAGCCAGTTTTTATAGACCATTTGCAGGTCACGTTGACCCAGGTTAGCTGGTTTCTCAGGAACATTTCATAAGTTTTTTTACATACATTCAAGAGTTCTTGAACAGAAATTAAGTATTTTTTTTTACAAACACCAACAACCAACAATCACCTCATATTTGATGCTGCACTTGAAGTTGCAGCAGCCACCACCATCTTTCTTCTTTCTGTCCTTTCACTGACATTCAGTCTTGGTAATTTTGGCTTTGTCACTCCTCTTGACGACCTATTCAAATGAAAACAAATCAAAACAAAAGCCAAAAAACCTATAATAACATTTTTCAAATCATACGCACAGCTCGGTGTTCTACATGCAAATCGAATTCCTGAACTTAAGTTAGAGGTATGCGAACCTTCTCAGGAACAGGAATGGGATCCCTGCTATTTTAAAAACAAAATGTCAAAATAATAATAATAATCCAGACAAACTAAAAATGACAAATGCTAATTATTATTATAGTCTTACTCTTTTAAAACTGGTTGAGCTTTAAACATTCTCATTCTTGCTTCATCCTCTTTCAACCTCCTCCTTTCTTCTCTTTCTCTTTGTACTTCTTCATGTCTTGCCACACTCTCTAACTGAAACGGTTCAGGTCGGGTGCACTGTTTCAGCTCTGGCTTTGGAGGAGCCTGCACATACAAAACATACCCAATTCGCCTTTGCTTTCAAATATCTACATGAAGTAATAGAGAAAGCTAAGTAAATAATACAACTATAATCTTTGGTAAATAATAGATGATGATTTTTACCTTCTTGTTCAAAGGTCTGGCCTTGAATTTGGGAGCTTTTTCTAGCTCTTCTCTTTCGAGTTGTTCATTTTTCTGATCTTTCTTGAGCTCATCAGTCTTCTCAACAACAGACAACTATAACAAACATTATAATCAGACATTAGATTAGAATTTAGAAATTAAAAAGACCTTTAGAAAAAAATCAAAGAGAAATTCACCTGATTTGGGAGGCTTTCATTGTGTACATCTTTTTGAGGCTGCATCTAACTTGGTGTCAGCTGGATCAAGATCAGTTTTAGCATTGATTTTGGTCATACAAAAACCGAAAGAACATTATGTTAAAAAACTTATGAGTTACAACTGACCAAGAAAGAAAGAAAGAAAGGTTAAGAAATTAAAAATACCTTTGTTTTTCTGGTTCCAAAGTAGTGTCCTTGGTAGAATTTGATGCCTCACATGGAACAGATTCCTTTTGGGATATTTCACTTTCTGTAAAATCACAAAGGCTGTCCAACTGAACACTTCTTAAAGTCTTGATCTTGTGAATAAAAGCTGAACCAAAATAGATCAAATTTATAACTTGAACTATAACGAATCAGGAATCTAATTCAAGGTTCAACAACAACATGAACATATTAGATTTCAACTTAATCCCAACTATTAGCAAGCCGTAATCACCAAGGATCATAACAAAATTCAACATATTACGATTCAACCTCTTTTACCCATCTTAACTTTGTTGCATGACCAAAAATACCAGTCCATTTACCACCAATAGTGACTAATTTATAGATGTATTACCTTTGCAAAATTCCCGAGGTCAGCCGTTTCAGCCATTTTAAGCCTCCAAAAGTTGCAAAAATCTATAAAAATTATGCTCAGTGAAGGCCCATGGTCAGCAATGTACGTCATTAATGTTATAACAGAATCAATTTTGGAAGGAAGTTCTGCCAAAAATCAAAACAAAATGCAAAAAGAAGCAAGCATTTCATACCTGCATTAACCAACCAATATCATCATCACCACTTTGGATTGATACATGCAGTAGGAAATCCCCATAATCATTTACCATAGATTAAGTAAAGATATATTATATATATATATATATAAAACAAACTAAATCAGAAAATGTTTAGCTCATTAGTAACATCAAATCCTAAGAAAAACATCAAGAGTGCCCATCAAAACCACTGCTCTATGGTACACATAATTCATGTCAAAAAATTATAAATTGTTAGGTCCACTACCTATCAGAATCCTTCTAGCATCGTCAAAGGCTTATATAGTCCCCTGTATTACAGTCATCATCAACTCCTGCAGAGTAACACAAGGTAAAAGGGTAACGCTGAAACATCAACAAAAATAAATGTTAGAAATTAGAAGTATGAAGTGAATTATCATCCAAAAATGACGTTGCGAGCAACTACCTTCTTGCTACTTAAGTGCCTTGAATCCCCATAGCAAGACCAACATCAGCCTAGAATGTTTGAAAATATATGTTAGAACTTAGAAGTATGAATCAAATCTGATGTTGACTTTTAAAAACTACAAACCAAGATGCATTTACCTGACAAAGTCTAAACACATACTGCTTGATCAGTTTTGAATATTGTAGTTATGTTGTCAATAAACTTGAATACTAACAATAATCTGCAGCAAAGTTATTATAAAAAAGGTGTGTTAATTTTGCCCAAACGTGATATTGATGAATTCCTACAAGACGTGGATATAACTTAAATAGAGATATATAGTGTGTTACTTGTTCTTTTCTATGAAATTGGTGTTGCAGCAGGAAGATAAAATCAATTGCTTGTCTATTTAGTACCTGCAACGAATAAGCAGATTAACAACAAACCTTGATTGCCAATGTTATACACCTCTGTGTCATCAACCGAACTAACAATACTTGGTATTGTAGCAAGAATGCAACGAAGGGCGCTTATCCCCTTATCTAACTTTCTTGATTGACTTGTATGACATTTTAAAAGATAAATCTTATGCCTGCAACCTGTAGAAAAAAGAAAGTAAATCAAGAAATAGAAAGTAATGGCAATATATGGCCATAACAAATATACAGAAAGACCAACATCTAAAATACAAATGCAGAAAATAAAAATTGAAACTAATCATAACCAGTTAAGAATTGGTAGCCTTAATGCCTACTGATGGTTACAATTAAGCTATGCTATAAACAACTGTTGTACATTGGGAGTTGGATTCAAACCACCCAAGTCCTTTGCAAAGGAACTCAAGCGTTTACAACCACGCCTTCCATATGAAGTGGGTGTGGCTGTTACTGTATTATACATAAGACACATAACTAACCTTATTGCCTTAAGACCAAAGTGATACACATTTAAAGCTGCAAGGACATAACTCTAACCATAATACACAACAATTCTTAGACACCAAATTCACACATTTGAAAGTTGCAAACACATAACTCTAACCCATAATACACATCAATTCTTAAACACAAAATCCCCAGAGGGAATATTCACACAAATTGCAACAAGTCACAAGCTGCAGCAAATTCACGAGCGATACCCAAAAACAAACGAACACCCAAAACCGAAGCAACAACTACCGAAAAGAAATATAAAATGTACCTAAAGAACACGACATCAAAAGAAGGCAGCACCAAAATCTTCACCTGCAAAAAAACACATGCAGATCAATCTCCAAAATTAAACGAAATTGACAGAAAGTAAAGGCAACCGAAAGCACACAGAAACCATAACTGATAATAAAACCCGATCCCACAAACAATCCAGGGGAAAATTGATCAAGTTTCGGAAAACCTAAAGCAAATCAATGACGAACATTCAGTAAGAAAGTGGAAGCAAAAGCGATATCAAACTGGTGGTCATGAGGAGCCATGCACTCAATTACAACACCTAAACCAAGTTTCAAAAAGAAAGAGTAGAAGTTAGCAAAGAAATCACCTGTGATATGATAATCACGGTAGGCGAAAAGATAGCGTGATCTGTAAACCAAAAAGATCCCAGGTTGAATTCCCTAATTCATTTCTGCACTTAAAATCACGATAAAAACTTTGTAAGTCAATACATAAAGGAAGTTAATTGAGGTAATGAGGGCTCAAATGCAAAATAGCATCATGGAATCGTTTCAAGCCCTGAAATAACAAAACGTAAACAACATTTGATGCACAACCTTTAAAGAACAGAAGCTTAAATCGTACAGATATATTACGCAATTAGAAACCCAAAAAACCCCAAAACAGACGAAGATTACTGCTAAACCACAAAAATCTAACCAAAAAAAGATTAAAACCATACCTGCGATGAATCGATTTCAAACAACTCGGCATCAAAAGTGGCGTTGATTTCACGGAGAAATAAAGAAATCGTTGGTTCTCTTCTCGATCAAGCTTGAAGGAATGAGGTCAGGTGAGGGGAAAGTTGCGACAGGCTTTACAACTTGGGGGTGAGTCGGCTGGAGATCGCGTGATAGGTTTCAAATGTGGTAATCGAGAGATGGCTGGGGAATCGAGGAGGAGAGCCGTTTTCAAAGCCAATCCATGGAGAGAGATACCAGAAGCAATCAATGGGAAAGAGCACGCTGAGGAGAGAGACACCGAAGCAATCGAGGGCGGCTAAAGGCTGAACACGTGCTGTAAGAGGCTGCAGATGCAGATACATTAATTCCTATTCTAACCTTCACTTTTGAACGTAATTGGTTTTCTAGGATTGTTGCTTTAACTTTGATGCTTTAAAGAGTTGTACACATTGCATAACCATAAGTACGCGTCTTAAAATTAAGGAATTTAATGACGAAAATACCCCCGATGATCAATATGTA
>JBCNJP010014286.1:0-11153 GCA_039602395.1 Deinandra increscens subsp. villosa | reverse complement strand
CTACTGGTAATCTGATATATCACTTCTACATTCCTTCTCCTTAGTTTTGTTTTTGACGGTTTCTATTTTTATTTAACACATTCAGTTTTCGTCCCTTTTGTAAAATCTCTATATATCTTTTGGCATTTAAGGTCAAGGTTTTTTTTTTTGGTTGCTTTTGAAATAAAAAAAAATCATAACCACAATCTTATTTGTTACTAATGTACCTTTGTAAGAGTACATAATGTGTTTTCAATATGTAATCATCCTTTAAATAACCACTAAGGGCACACAATAGAAAATGGAGGTATTGAAATGTTTTTGTTCATCTGTCTGATTATGCAAAAAATGGAACAAAGGTGAGTCTTTTGGGGATCTAAAGTTGGTATTTTATAATATGAAACTGTGTTACATCTTATATTCTAAAAATTTTTAAAAGTGAAAAAAACCCATGATAGAGTAAAATCTATTATCTCAAATTTGCATCACTTAGATTTAAAGAGTCAAATGGAGTACCTTTAGCTTCTGAGTTATAGTTTAAAAGATTTTAACTTCATTATATGTTAAATGAAATTATATCAATTTATATAACTTCTTTATACATGACATATAGGAAAATAATGACAGAAGAAACATGGATCCGGTAACTAACAGCAACCGACCAAGTGATTCCCTTAGAAACCCGGGTAATATGTGGATGGCTCCTTTACAAAAACATGAAGATCTGCACTTACTGATAGATAATTGTGTAAGTAAAAAAAAAGTATAGAAATTACTCATACATTACATTCTTTTAAAAATATACACTTGATCATATCAAAAACTCTCTAAGTGAGGTAAGAATGTGATATACTGTGATTTGATATTGATGTTACATAGATGTATAATTTTCTTGGGTTTTCCCCAATTCACACCTTCAATGGCAAACGTGTGCTTTGTTAATGTGGGAAATTAGATTTGTGTTCCATTTATTTGAATGCTAGGTGTTATGTGTGTAGTATTATTTATGATTTTTTAGCCATGTTTGTAACTATTAAGTGGATACTTTTATCTCAGTAATTAAAAGTTCATGCCGGTTAGGTACTATGGGTTTAGTATTTTAGTACTTTGCCTACTTAGCCTCTTGACGATATATGTGTAGAGGGATTTTTGCTTCTTTTTTGCAAAGTCATGAGTTTAAGATAAAAACAATTCTTATGATTTTTCACATGCTATAAACAATATTTGGATGCAGCTTAAATGGTTCAAGGTTAAACATCTTTAGTTATTAATTATTTTTTTATTTTTTTATTGTTTTATATCATAACCTCGATATTTACCGGATCACTGACTAGTGGTAAATATACATGTAGAAATGGAGACGAAGAATGAGATACGAATGATTTTTATAAAATTTCACATTTTAGTCACAAAAAAATGTTTTTTTTGCTAAATTTTAGAGCCCACTTCCCACTAGAAACATCTTTTTTTAAAATTTATTTCAAATTTTCAATTTTATTTAGGTCGTCTTTTTTCCAACGAGTTCGTCCCTCGGCGTGTAGCGACAATGTGATGTTCGTTTCTTTTGTTTTTTACCTCTATTATTTTATTTTATTTTTTCATATTTGTTGATAAATTTTATAGGATGGTAATTCGTCCAGCCTTGTTGTACGCCACAGAGTGTTGGCCAATCAAAAAGGCGCATGCATGGAAATTAGAGACAGCAGAAATGTGGATGATGAAATGGATGTGTGGACACACGACGTTAGATCGGATAAGGAATGAGGTTTTTAGAGGCCGACTAGGGGTAGCGCGTATCTCGGATAAAATTAGGGAAGGGGGGTTGAGATGGTTCGGGCATGTGAGGAGGAGACCGTTGTTGGCACCTGTAAGGAGCGTGGAGAGACTCAACGTTGAGGGGAAAAGGAATAGGGGTAGGCCTAAACTGAAGTGGGAGGAGCAGATTAAACACGATTTGGGAGACTTGCACCTTTCTGAGGACATAATCAGTGATAGGAAAGTATGGAAAAGTAGAATAAAGGTCAAGGATTTGTAGGTTTGTGTTTTCTCTTATCTGCTTGTTTTTAGGCCGTGTTGTTTTGTTCCTTGTTAAGTGGCTTGTGTGGGTGTGTTTATGTATTGGTGTTATCCTGAGACTAGACCTCCTTTCTTCATTGTTGGTTGTTCATAATTGGTTTGTTTAGTTGCTCATCTATGTGTTCTTTCGAGTCGGGGGTCTCTCTGGGCGCAACCTCTTTATCCCTAGGGGTAAAGGTAAGGTCTGTCATCTTCCCACCGTCCCCAGACCCTACCCGATGGGTGGGATTTTACTGGGTATGTTGATGTTGATGATGTTGATATATAAATAGATTTTGTTAACAATTTCAATTAATTTAAGCACTAGGTTAGATAGTTAACGCTTGGGTCCTCTACCCTAGCGACTTTCTTTTACAACAACTATGTTTTTGTTTTTGTTTTTGTTTTTGTTTTTGTTTTTGATTTTGTTTTTGTTTTTGTTTTCTTTTCAGAATGCACTAGCATTGTTCATATATACCCTTGAGTCTAGGCTTTTATTTAGGGTGTCGGACTACTAACGTTTTTTTAGAGTGTCAGATTACAACATCCTTCGTGTAACGCGAGTTTTAATCATATTTTTATTTTATAACGTTTTATATGTTTTGAAATTAACTTTATGTTTGCTATCTTTGTTGTGATATAGAATTGGTTTTAGACTGACAGGTGTTAGATTTTCTTAAGTTATTGTTTTATGTATCATAGTATTATCGCTGCAACGTGTAATGGAGTTAACCACTAGTTGAGTATATAGAATAAATGACATACAAATAATCACTCAAAGGGATATATAGTAGTAGTAGTAGTAGGATTTAATTGACGATTACTTTGTTTTGTGATAACTGCGAGAACTAAGCTCAAATAAAATTCAATTGAACTCATTTTAGCGGCATAGGAACCTTCTGTTGAATCTAACGCTAAAAGATAAACCCTCTAGATGCTTCATAATCATTCAGATCACTTGTATTTTCGCTTCAAAACCCATAAACTCAACTTTAGGGTTCACGAGACTTACAAACATAGTGTCTAACAATCTGATGGTTCTATGTTGTTCTCCTGAAGCTGCTAATCTCGATTCCAAGGCCTAATTGCTAATTGCATATGCAAGATGATCATAATCTTCAATTTTTAGAGAGGAGTTGTTGTTCTTAAGAGGTTTTTTTCTAGAGAGAGCGTGTTTATAAATAGACTGGTATATTTTTTTGGCCTTCTACGCGTGTTTAGTGACTAGATGGATAGGTTTGACCCATAGAATCTACACGTTTATTAAAAGACAAACCCATAACCCAAATTTAGAAAGCACAACCTGCTCGATTGTGCTTTCCCCCGACACATTAATGCTCGAGATAGGGTTGTTACTTCCTCCCAACTTATTAGGAATTTTGTCCTTGAAATTGGGTAATTATCAAACAATAGAGAATATTACTTCCTCATATTGGCTTCAGGTTCCCACATGAACTCCGAACCGTGACGAACGTCCCATCTTACCTTAACAATAGGTATACCCTTTTCGTATCAATTTCTTAACATGGCATTTAGCAATCTTGACAAGTTTCTCCACAAAATTCAATCGTCTAACAACGTTACCAATGAATTGTCCGTCAAACACTATGCGCAGATTAGATACTTGAAAAACATCATGTATTCCACTTAAATCCACAGGTAACTTCAACCTAGAAGCTACACTTCCAAACTTAAACGAAGATCTAAATCAAGTCCCGATCGATATCAAGAACACACGAAGAAAACAAAAGTAATTTGGACTAACTCTCCAATTTATTATAATCAAGAAAACTCAGTCAAAAACTCGATTACAAATGTTATGTCTAACCCTATTTGGTTAGGTCATATTTATAGGAAAAACTAATAAAGCTATTGTAATCCTAATACAACTCTACTAGGACACAAACTAATTATTAATTAATTCCTAACTTAAAGAACCAACTTGTTCCCCAAGTAATCCCCACCTAACCTAACTCGATAGGTGTGAACCCGACTTACCGACTTGCAAGTCGGTCTCGTGAATTATTCCAACATTCACCCCCATAATTCACGAGTCGAATTAAGGAGGTCTTTCACACCGATCATGCTCCGCATCTCTTTAAACTTGACACGAGCCAACGGTTTGGTTAACGGGAGTCTACTCTTTGTTAATCCCCGAGTGTTCTTGGTTCCTCGATATCCAACCCCTAGTCTCGAATCTTGTTTGATCCAAAAAAGAAAAATAGTTTGTGTCAAGGTTCCTAAGCAACAAATAATCTTGGTTGTTTCTTGAATTCCGACACAAAATAAACTTCTCTATTCTTGATCAGTAGCTTCGGCACCCAACACAAAGTTGAATACAATACTTAGGAGAAAGAAAGAAGTTCCTTGGTCCCTAAGGAACAAAACCTACGACTGCCAAGTTCTGACCGAATCATGTAAGTTTGCTTCTCCCTTTTTCTTCGAATGACTCCTTGGCTGTTTTCCTTATATCGTACCTCTACTGCCTTTTTGATCTGAGAACTAAAAGTCTATCTTGGTCCCTAAGAAATCAAAAAAAATTGATTTTTAATTTCTTGAACCTGGATAGCAACCGACTTTAGTCGGGTCTTGTTCTTGATCACGTGGCTGGGTTCGATCACACTTTGGTTGCTCCCTTGTTCCGCAAGCTATCGATGATCGATGACTATCTTCTTCGGTTCTGGAGAAAACTAAACTGCAACTTTCTTGGTTTCCGGAATTGATACAAGATGTGACTGTGTCTTGAAGCTCGTAGGTGTTGGCGTCTTTGATCTTCCTCGGCAATAATCTTTTGCTCACAAATCTTCCTTGGTTGACTTCACTCAACCCTAGATCTTCTTAGCAAAACGAATAACCCTAGATCACTTTCCATGCGACGACTATTCAAACAACTTCCTTACAGATCAGAGTATCAACTCCGGGCACCTTGAACTTGGCTCTGATACCAATTCAAGTCCCGATCGTAACACACTATATGAAAGTAACCTCACAATTTTATAACTTGAGAAAAATCTACTCAAAAACTCAAATTACAATGTGTCTCTCATTATCCTACATCCTTTGGATCATGAGAATATATAGAAGAACAAAAACCTTGTGCACCAAGGAAAATAACTTCCTAACCCTAATACAATTCTATTTAGTAAATTTAAGTCCTTCTAAACTTACTAATTAACAACCAAGTCCCTTTAGGTTATTAACTTAATTAATTAGGGGTTTGGGCCTGCATGGGCTCGCATGACCCATCTACGTTGGAATTAAGTCCAACAATCACCTCCCTAATTCCAACATGGAACTAGAGACTTCAACAACTCTAAGTTTCTTCTTCATCTTGAGAAACTTGATTCTAGGTAACCCTTTTATCAAAATGTCCGTCTTTTGCTTCGCCGGTAGATCAGTTAGGATCCATGTATTGTGCCGTTCAATAGATTCTAATTCCGATCGCATAGCACCTTCCCATTTTGCATTTTCTTTTGCTTGATTGAAATTAGTAGGCTCGTCTCCAATTACAAAAAGTAAGTCTTCATCGTTCTCTTGAGTTATCACATCTCCCACTACATAATCACTAAACCTGCTTGGAAGTGTCCTAGTCCTTGAGGATCTTCGTAAATTAGAGATATGTTGAGAAGTACTAGTGCTTGGGTCCACCATCTCTTGGTCCTGACAATTTCTTGATTTTCCTCCTATTCATCAACTTGAATATTTTCCTTTATATGTGTAGTATGACTTCCTTCATTATCAACATGAGTGTTTAGGAGACTCAATAATAAATTCTGAGTTGTTGGCGCCATCCTCTCTAGCTTTTACTAACGAGTCGTTCCCGAACTTCACTTTTCCAGAGATGTTTGAGTTGATCTTGGTAAAATAACCTCTTTTACCGGTCATATGGTTTGATGCCCCGTTATCTAGGTACGATACGTCACCTTTGTAGTGCTTAGATTTGTAATTTTTCGGGATCACTTTTTGCTCATGCACCTCGATCACGTCATGCATGTAAAGTGTTGGATCGTCATCGATGACTCGGTTTAAGTTCGCTTCGTCTTCCGCCTTCTTCCTTTGAGTACATACGGACGCGAAGTGACCCGCTCGGTCACACTTGAAGCAAACAATTTGAGATCTATCCTTCTTCTGTCGTTGGTGTCCTTTGTTTGACCTGTTTTCCCATGACCCGCTCGATTTTCCCTGAGACTTATTCGACCCTTCTTTGGACTTTCCTTTACCACGATTATAGGATTTCTTTGGGGACGAGGATTCTGTTTTAGAGATCATCACCTTTGCTTGATTATCTGCTGATGGTTCCTCTTCTCTTATCCTTTCTTCATAAGCTTTGAGACGCCCGACAACGTCATCGAATGTAACCGTTTTGAGGTCGATCACTTGTTCAAGAGAGGCCACCATATGAACAAACCTTCTCCGTGCAGAAACTTCTTTACGAGTTTCTCTTGATCAATAACTGATCCAAGTGCTGCGGATTTTGAAGCTAACCTGGATAGATTACTAGCGAACTCATCGACGGTATTGCTCTCCTCCATCTTCAGCCTATCGAACCAACCATAAGTGTTTGGAGCCTCACTTCCTTCACCCGTTCGGCTCCCTGATGCCTGAGTTTAATCGCAGTCCACATGTCCTTCGCCGTCTCCATGTGCCCGACTTGTAGGGTTAGTTCTGTTAGGGATCGACACGAGCGAGACGCAGCGGAACACACTATCACACACGCACACGAAAGCAATAATAATCGAACACGAGAGATTTAACGTGGTTCGGTCAGTGTGACCTACGTCCACGGGCTGCAACTAGGTATTTTCTTATTAGCTCAGAACAGTACAGGAGATTACAATACATGATGTGATATATATAAAAGAAAATTAGGGCAAACTAGGAACCAGGATGGGCCCCTAATAATTAAACCGGCCCAAAGGCCTTCACACCCAACAATCTCCCACTTGAAGGCCTTGCGATAAACTCCAGCCCGCCATCCAAGCTTATACATCCACAGTCATCCAGTAAACCAGTAATCTCCAATCAGACAAGTCTTCCAAGCTTCCAGTTCCCGAGAACAAGCCAAGACTTCAGTTAATATCACCTAGTTGCAGCGGCCCCCCATCATCAAGTACCAGAAGGGCCAGTTGAAGCTCCATCGAGCTCCAACTCAGTCGTGACTAAACCCGTCAACGACCCATCCTCTGTCTCAACCGGCTTGGACACTCCACCGGATCCAGAGATACACCGAGGACCACATACACTCTCCAAACTCAGCAAACAATCACCAGGAGAGAATTCTTCAGCTTTAGTCTTCGAAACCCAACGACTCTTCGTAACTGTACCCGGAACACGTCTCTGTGCTCCCACTGTCACCGAATCCCCTGAATGGTTTAGACTTTCTAGCTCGTTCAGCTAACATCTCTGCTCCAGACTTCACGTTTGCAAAATGAACTCTCTTAGCACCAGATTTAGCGAACCCGATTTTGTTATGCTTAACCGGGACGGTCATACATCCCTCAGCAGGTACCTCAACCATATATAATGACCCACGCTTCATACCACGAGCAATTACCAGATTACCATTGACCACCCTCCATTTGCCACTACCAAACCTAACTTCAAGTCCTTGTTCATCCAGCTGACCAACAGAAATCAGTTTCTTCTTCAGCCCCGGAATAACCCTGACATTTTTTAGATTCCATGTAGTTCCCAATGAAGTGACCAAATCAATATCCCCCATGCCCGTTACCTCAAGCACCTCGTCATTAGCTAAACGTACCTTTCCAAAATCGCCTTCTTTCAGATTCACCATCGTTTCCCCGTTGTCCATGGCGTGAAACGAAGCACCTGAATCCATGACCCAAGAGTCTACACAGTTTTCCACACTTAGTATCAACGCCTCATCCTCAGAGACATCCCCAGAAACTGTATTCAGATCTTTCTTCTGCGGACATTGACTCTTCACATGCCCCACCTCGTTGCAGCTCCAACACCTCACATTCTTTCGAGTTCTAGACGAACTCCTACCCCGACTCCCACTGCTCCTGTTGCTTTCCCGACCTCTACCAACATTTAGTAACCCACTATTTGATGATTCACCCGAATTCCTCCTTCTGACATCCTCACCCAGAATGAGATCTCGAATACCTTCAAAAGTGAAACCAGTTGTCCCCGCAGAACTTGAAATTGCAGTCACAGTTCCAGACCAACTGTCAGGCAGAGACGACAACAGCAGTAAAGCCTGAACCTCATCCTCAAACTTAATCCCAACTGATACAAGTCTAGCTAAGATTGAATTAAGGTTGTTGATGTGAGCAGTTACTGAGCTTCCTTCATTCATCCTCGTGTTCACAAGCTCTCGAATTAGGAATACTTTATTTGCAGCAGACGGCTTCTCATACATATTCGAGAGCGCATTCATCATACCATACGCAGTAGTCTCCTTCATGATATTGAACGCCACACTTTTAGTAAGTGCCAATGTAATAACCGCCCTAGCCTTTTTATCCTTCAATTCCCAATCAGCTTGTTCTATCTTCGCAGGCTTATCCTTCACCATAACCATGTCTAGATCCTTTTGACACAACAGAGCTTCTACTTGCATCTTCCACCAACTGAAATCGGTCCCATTGAACTTCTCAATCTGAACCTTCCCGTCTTCGGCCATAACAAACGAGAGACAAACAGTTGATAATCACTGTCAAAAAAAAATCCAGACAAACACGGCCAAAACCCGATCCTCCCGTCAACAAATACACAACCGCAAAAGCAAATCAAACCCGAACAACCCGAATAATAACCGAAACTTGAACACCCAAACCCGAAGAACAACCCAATCAAAACTCTAATCAGAAAACAGAAACGAGTAAACCTGTCTCTCCTGATCGCGGTTGAGAAAAATAGTTGTAGATGGTGTTACCTTGGCGTTCCCGATCGGCTCCAATCACTCGTACAACTTGATCTTGATTTGCGAACCAAAAAAAAAACATAAATTTCTTTTCTCTTCACTTGCGGCTGCACGAATAAAACTAGAAAAACAATATCATATACTTTTTTTCTTCCTTGTTTACGGGAGAACTAATTGCCAAAATAATTTGCCACAAATAAGTCAACACACATCAGACTATTCATTTGTGTAATGCCGACCTGTAACCAAAATTAAAGAAAAGGAAAAAATCAATACCTTCCTAATCTACAACTTGCGATCGAACCAGAAGGAGAAAATTATACCGTTCCTTTTGACGATCACAACAAAATATTTCTTTCACGACGAACCCACTTCCTTTACGACGTCAGCGATTCACGGGACTTTGAAACCAGCCTCTAATCGAACAATCAACTTTCGTCTCAGTGCAACCGTATGTGATAGAACCTCGGCTCTAGATACCACTTGTTAGGGATCGACACGAGCGAGACGCAGCGGAACACACTATCACACACGCACACGAAAGCAATAATAATCGAACACGAGAGATTTAACGTGGTTCGGTCAGTGTGACCTACGTCCACGGGCTGCAACTAGGTATTTTCTTATTAGCTCAGAACAGTACAGGAGATTACAATACATGATGTGATATATATAAAAGAAAATTAGGGCAAACTAGGAACCAGGATGGGCCCCTAATAATTAAACCGGCCCAAAGGCCTTCACACCCAACAAGTTCTTCGGGGATTGATTGGAAGATTAACGTAATTGCGACGTTGATCTTTTTCTTCGTCCGTGATCGTTCCCGGGTCGATAGTATCCCACACGCCATCGACCTCAAAGAGTTGCTTTCATTCTAATCGTCCATAAGGTATAATTGGTTTGGGTAAGCATCGGACACAGTAGGTGAAGAGAGCTTGGCTCTTTTGTTGGTTGATGGTGGTGGAGGGTTTGAAGTCGACATGGCTTGATCACCGATTTGTTCCCTGCGAATGTCGCTGATTCTTGAATAAAGACGATGTGAAGATTTCTTCCTTTCCTTTCTGATCTTCACGTGAGTAATAATCAATTTGCGAAGATTCTTCCTTTGAATCTTCAAGAGAATAATAAAATTATAAGTTGTGAAGATTTCTTCCTTTTGTTGATCCCAGATCGTCAGCAACAAACTGCATGTTTGCAAATCGGATTGATCCCACCGATGTGATTGTCAATTGGTAATTCATCATCATGGTAATAGCATGTGTTTTTAGAGCGATCCATGATTAAGAATAGTACTCAGAAAGATGATTGAATCGAGAATGGAATTCGGTGAACAAGTTATGAACAAAAAACAGGAATCAAACTAGAAATCGATTTGCATTCAATAGTTGAGAGAAAACAAACCGAATACATATCACATTTAACTTTGATTCGACCAATATATACAAACTATCCATCGCAGCCTTCCTCCCGATTTGTAGCAACTGTAACGGAGGTTACAGTTTCTGTTGAAAACTGTTTAACACCGTAAACATCAAGAGGGTAGCGGCTGGATCGATATTGACATTAGATGGACCGGACTACACTTGTTGCTTAGGGTGGGCTAACTATTTAGGCCCAAACACCCTTCTAAGTTAAAGCAACTTATTTATGACCCATTAGTCTAATTACATAAAACAAACATAATAGATGTTCAAGACTAAAAAATAATGCTAACACCTTTGAGTCTTCACATGTTTTTTATCGAAACCGCTCCTTCCGTTGCTTCCAACTAAATTAGTGTACTGCCTTAGTTCCTGTCCTTCGAAACTTACAGAATTCAAGATCCGAACCTCAGCTTCCTTTGATTCGATTCTAGATTGTTATTCGACTAGGGTTTCTTGAACGCGGCTCTGATACCAATTCAAGGCCCGAATCGAAACACGCGATTAATAAAAATCACTTCTTTATTAAAACCTTGAGAAAATAGTCTCAAAACTCAAGATTACAATACTGATCTCAGCTTCTCTCAACCTAATTCCTTTAAGGTGTAGAGTATTTATAGACCTCTAATCCTTGATGCCCAAGAAATAGGGGTTCTAATCCTAATACAATTATTAAATGGCTAATCTAGTCCACTTTAGATTTACACATATAACAATCGAGCCCTTAAGGTTGTAAATAATTATATTAGATATTTTGGGTCTGCATAATCTCGCATGACCCATGTTTGGGGATCAAGCCCAACAACTCT
>JBCNJP010014285.1:0-11153 GCA_039602395.1 Deinandra increscens subsp. villosa | reverse complement strand
GTAACACTAGTACAAATATGACATACGGTCACACTTTTCACGTTTCGACCCTGTGACACTTTCGATTAAAAGTGTGACCGTAGTTCGTTTTTAATTTTCTAGACATGTTTCGGTGACATTTAAGATCAGTTTGTGTGACCATAGCAAGCGTGATCAGTTCATATGGTCACACTTTTACATTACATGTGTGACAATTACTAGTCACATTTCAAACAATGTGACCAAATGTAACCAATTGCGACTTTTATTCTGATAATATTTACGAGTGACTATAGATACCTATATGGTCACACGAAGAAATTGTTTATGTAATTAAATGTGGCTAAATGTAATATATACTGACACGTTACTTTAGAGTGTGACAGTAAGTTAAACATTTTTTGGTGACAATTAGTTATTAGTGTGACTATAAGTTACAATTTATGGTCACATTTCAAATTTGGATGTGTGACTGAAGATATATACTCGTCACAATAATTTGACATACATGTGACTATAAGTATCATATGGTCATATTTCATTTTCTAGGTGTGACAAAAAATTCCAGTCTAAATATTTTATGGTCACAGTTTTATTTGTGTATGTGTGACTATAAGTATAATTTTGTCATGTTATAATGAATAAAATATGTTACCATAAGTGTAATTTCGTTACATCTTTCATTTTATGAGAATTTTAATTGTGACTAAAGATAAATTCTTGTCATGCTAAATAAAAAATATATGTGACTATAAGTTTTTTTGGTCATATTTCATGATATTAGAAAAATTGATGTGTGACTATAGATGAGTTCTAGTCATGGCAAATGAAAAACAAGATTTGTGACTATAAGTATTATTTGGTCATGTTTCATTTTATTACAATTTGATGAGTTATTAAAGATTAATTTTGGTCATGATAAATGAATAAAATATGTTACCATAACTGTAATTTGGTCACATCTTTCATTTTATGAGAATTTTAATTGTGACTAAAGATAAAATCTAGTCATGCTAAATAAAAAATATATGTGACTATAAGTTTTTTTGGTCATATTTCATGATATTAGAAAAATTGATGTGTGACTATAGATGAGTTCTAGTCATGGCAAATCAAAAACAAGATTTGTGACTATAAGTATTATTTGGTCATATTTCATTTTATTACAATTTGATGAGTTATTAAAGATTAATTTTGGTCATGATAAATGAATAAAATATGTTACCATAACTGTAATTTGGTCACATCTTTCATTTTATGAGAATTTTAATTGTGACTAAAGCTAAATTCTAGTCATGCTAAATAAAAAATATATGTGACTATAAGTTTTTTTTTGGTCATATTTCATGATATTATAAAATTTGATGTGTGACTTTGGATGATTTCTAGTCATGGTAAATGAAAAACAAGATTTGTGAGTATAAGTATTATTTGGTCATATTTATTTTATGACAATTTATTGAGTTATTAAAGATTAATTTTGGTCATGATAAATGAATAAAATATGTTACCATAAGTGTAATTTGGTCACATCTTTCATTTTATGAGAATTATAATTGTGACTAAAGATAAATTCTAGTCATGCTAGATAATAAATATATGTGACTATAAGTTTCTTTTGGTCATATTTCATGATATTAGACATGTAAAAAAATATTTATATGGTGTTGGCATTTCCGAAGGATCGAACTCACAACCTTTCAAAGAAAATCAAAAGACCAGCCCGCTGGGCTAGCCCCTGAGAACGGAATGTATTTCAATAACCAAATCTTTAACCTGTACTCTCAATGTACAATAATAACTTATAAGTATGAATATGGTTCGAACCCAGATCCCTACAATTTTTTTTTATGTTTTATGTTAACTAAATTTTAAGCCATTATATGGATAACCATCCCAACTTGCTTAATAAAAAGTTAAATACAAAAACATCTAATAATTTTGGTACTTCATAACATACACTAATTAAACAGGTAAAATCAGAAAACATTAATTCATTAATAACTTTTGGTACTTCATAACATTCATTAGATCATTACAAAAAAAAACACAAATTAAAACCCATCAACACCTAAACTATTTTCAGAAAGCATCAGCCCTCATAGCAAATTCTTTCTTCTTAGGACGGTTCTTGATGATGGTTGGACCGATTTCCTTCAGCCTTGATTGCAGAAGTTTGTTTTCTTGTTGGATCATAGTAAGACGGTGGACAATCGAGGGGCTACTGCAGTACAGGCTCTCACTCAAACGAACATGTTTTAGGAGGTCCTCCATCTCCTCCGTGATTTTCTGCTGGTTGTAGGTGATGGCCTCCATATCAGCGGCAATCAACCCATGAAAATGCGTGAGCATCGGATCGTCTACTCAATCTAGCTAATCGGACATCGAAACGTAATTAACCGATTGTTTTATTGATCAAACGAGAACAATTACAATCAGTAAACACTCAGAATCAGACTCTGAGAAACACACTCAGAAACACATACTTAAGAGATCTCGCACGCTCAGAACTCCTAAACACAAAGACCAAACTTCTATATATATACGACTGGCCGAACTCCCTCCGAACCCCAGGTTCGGCCGGTCCGAACTTCAGGTTCGGACCAGGTTCGGCCAACCCTAGATTAGCTTGAACTTGGTCTTCATTTGATACTTCACACGACGCACATTTCATGTATCAACAAACTCCCCCTCGTCGTGTGCAGTATCTCCTCTAATTTCTTCAACATCATCAAGACTGTATCTTTAATCAAGCTCCCCCTCAAGTTAAGATCTCGTTCGTCCAATGAGATGAATCTTCGAACAAACTCTTCCTCAACTCGATCGTAGCTCAATCTTGAATACTTGATGACATTCTGTTTAACTCTGGTCTTTATCAACAAACTTCAGAAGACTTGAAGTTGATGATATCTTGCACTACAGCATCCTGCATCAAACTTAAATAATCTTGGCGCAAAACGTCTCTTTGAGACTCCAAGATATGATTTTTGAAAATGAATTTTATATCACGTGTTGATCAGATCGAAAATAAAGCAGAAACAAAATCTTTTTGGCTTTTTGAAAGTTTATATTAAAACACACCAAAAATCTTTTTGTACTTTTCACGATATGAAATGAAATCGTAATACAGAATCAGACACTATTTTTGGTATGAGAAAGATCACTATACGGGATCATATTGGTCATAACGCACTGAACTACACTACAATTTCAATTAATTGAAACACATAAGTCATGTCGATTGCTGGTATAATTTGTCCATCTTAAGCTCAGACAGAATCATACTCATAACATCTGGATATGTTAAGATATTGATTAGATTTGCATTGACCAGTGAACCCCACACTATCAGACATATTCTGATATTTTCTGTTTTTCTTTCTTTTCCTTTTGTGTGATAGCATTTGTGAAATTCACAACGCATAACATTTTTCATGATACAGTCAACTGTGTTCCATGCAAAAAGAAATAAGAACGTTAAATCGTCTACCTTAAGGTCGATCTTTCGATACGCAGATAAGGCCTCGGATTTAACAAAATAAGAAAAATAAAACAAGTTGAAGTTGTATAACTCAACAACAATCAGGTCGGTACTCCCGTACACGCAGAGAAAGTCCGATGAGTTATACGAAACACCAAAGAAAATAAAGCAGAACGTCAAACGAACAACAATCAGGTCGGTCTTTCGACACGCAGAGAAAGTCCGATCGTTTGACAAAATAAAGAAAATCAAACAAGTTTAAATCTTTGCAAAATGAACGCATGTGTACACAGTGACTTCTCATTACTCTTTTCACACTTATTTTTCTTTTTGTGTCATGAAATATGCATCAAGATGTTATCCACATGGTCAAGCATTAGTATTTAGTGAATATCACATCTGAATACTTTCTGATTTGTCGAGCCTACCAAGCACATCAAACAATGGTCTTATGGCTCTTTCATCTACTCTATCCATGAGTCAGATACGTATGCCAATGTACCATCATTTCCCAATGATCAATTTCTCACAATTTTATATTTTGCATGTATTCACATTCTCCCCATACCATGCATTTTCTCAATTACTCCCCCTTACTTACAATTCTCCCCCTTAAAATGAAAACTCTATTTTTGGATTTTTCATTTTACACAAAAAACAAAACTCTATTTTTGGCTGTTTGAGAAAATCTTGTAAAGAAAGGAAATTGATCAAGCAACACGGATATGTTTTAGATTTTAGAATTCAGAAAATTTGCAGGTTAGAATGATTTGTCATGAAATTTAAATTAAGCAGAATACTCCTCCATCAACAATTTTGCAATCGTCGATAGGTCTTCTAGAAGTACCTGCACACTGGTCAAATTTATCAGTTTTCAAATGACCCGAAGCGAATCGCTTCTGGTCGACCAGTGTCCTGGTTTTGCTTAGAAACCACCTTAGGTTTCCATTGCTGTTGCTTTGGTAATTCAGCTTTCGATGAAGCAGTCACAGGTGCCTGTGACGATGAACCTACATTTTGAACTTTTGAAAACTTTGGAACAAAACGGTTTTGTTTTTGAAAGAATGCAGGTTTAACTTCATCAAAAACTCTGCCCTGTTCATCAAAGAACTTAGTGTTGGCAGGTTTACCAAAAACTGATTTCTTATGAAATCTTTGTGATGAATCAGCAGGTGAGGGACAATCTTTTGCCATATGCCCTGGGCGACGGCAAATATAACAAATTCTTGTCGTTTTATCCCATCTTTGATGTACCTGCGAAGAACACACATGAATATCTCTAACATGATCAGAATGAGAATCATATACCTGAAGACGATGATCATGTACCCATTTAGAAGTTGGGCTTAGAGATTGAAAACTATCAGAAGAAATATCAGCTTTCACAAACACTTCTGAAATCTTCCGAGCATCCACGCAGTGAAGAGGAAATTCCTTGTCAGAAAACAATTGTTCAGACCCTTTGAGTTTGTAAAACCTTTCAGGTTGAACTTTTTCAGCTTTGAAAACCTCCTTCTTCACTTGCTTCATTTTAAGCTTCTTTAGATTTGAAGATTCAGAAGCTGGAACCGTTTCAACTTGAACCTTCTTTTCATGAAATCCCAAACCAACCTGTTTACCAGATATCTTCTCCTCAGAATTTGAACTCTGGTGTCCATTCTTAGCCAATCTTGTGAATTCAGCTTTTACATCAGTGATTTTCTTTTGATCATAGAAAATAGTCTCATCAATTTCAGGTTGAGACTGAATCTTGGCACTTGATGTAGCCGATTTCTCATTATCAGCAGAAAACGAACCAGAAACAAACTTTGGTGCTGGAGGAATCTCAGATTTCAAGACCTGTTTCTTGTTTTTCTTGCTTTGCTTCTTCTTGACAACTTTTGCTTCTTCAGAATTAGCAGATGAAGTCTTTGAATAGTCAACATCTTCAACATGTTCCTTCACTTGATGAACAGCTTCTTTGATATGAGCTGGGGGTGATGCAGTTTTATCAAACATTCTTTCAAAATTTGCATCATTTGCTAAGAAGCTTGTGAAAACTTGAGAATTCGAAACATTGTTAAGAAGTCTTTTAGCATCAAGAACTTGAATTTTGAGATCAGAAATTTGCTGTTGAGCGTCTGCAAATTCCTTTTCTTTAGCAATCAAATTCTTGGCAACTTTGTGAGTTTCAAATTTTTGTAAGCGAAGATTATCAAGTCCTTCATGTAACTCCTTCTTCAATTTAGCTTCATTTCTCTTTTGAATATCCAGATTTGCAGTGTGCACCTTAGTAACTCTAACCAACTCCCGCTTCTCATCCAACAATTTTTCCATATCAACCTGATAAATTTTGATCTTAGCCTCAGACTCTTCAACACTTTTATTAAGCAAGTCAAGCTTGATCTTGGATTTATCAAACAAATTCTGAAAATCATTCGCAGCATCTTCTGCCTCTTCCTTCCATTTCTTCACTTCTTGCATCAATTCATCCTTTTCTTCACGAATCTCAGCTTTTGAAGTTTCAACACTTTTCTTGTCTTGCTTCAAAACATCTATAACTTCATTCAACATTTTGATTTCAGTAACCAAACCCTCATTCTTCAAAATCAAATCCTTTTCACATTCTTTTGAAATCTTCAATTCAGATTTAACCACCTCAAACTCTTCAGTCAATTGTTGAACTTTCTTCATCAACAATGCATTTTCTTTCATCAGACTTTCCAAATTTTCAGCAGACTCATATGAACTTGGTATTGAACTAGTATCTGAACTAGTATCTGAACTTGAATCTGAACAATAATCTTCTTGTTCAACATGAGTAGCAATTAAAGCTGATGAATCATATCCAAAATGTTTACCCCAATCAATAGCACCATCTTTTAGAACTGTCAAAGCTGTTGTCTTGCCTGTATTACTGGTAGATGGTTGAGTAAAACCAGGTTTGGATGATTGTGGAGTATCAGATTTCTGTTGACATTCTTTGGCAAAATGTCCAGGTTGTTGACATTTATAACACTTTAACTTTGACTTGTCGAAGCCCAACTTGTCACCAGAAATACGTCTTCCATGTTTCTTGAAAAACCTCTTTGACCGTTGACATAACATAGCATATTGCCACGAAACATCCAATTCAGTCAATTGATCATCATCAAGTTCATCAAGATCCTCACTGGTTAATTTTGCATCAGCAACATTTTTGAGAATCAAACCAAAAGATGATGAAATCAATGCAGAAATCATTCTGGCACAATCCTCCGTTGATTCAGCTGAGAAAGCACTTTGAGTGGAAATATTCGGAATTGTGAAATTGCAACCTCTTGAAAAATTATTATCAGAATTTCCTGAAGCTCCAGCCATAAAAGCAACACTTGGTGCTGTATTCTGATTTGGCTTAGACTTTGCACTCATGCTTGCACTATTTTCACCATGGTATAGCTCAGGATTTTGCAAAATGGCAGTTGACTTCTTGTTGTTTAACATTTCCATTTCTCGAGCATGAAGTTTTCCAGTAAGCTCGTGAAATGTCATTTTAGAATAATCCTTGTCATGAGTGAGTAGCAAAACATAGTTTTCCCACTTTTCAGGCAATGCTTCCATGATCTTTTCTTTTAACTCTTCATCAGTTTTCTCAATTCCCACAATCTTCAATTCACTCATCAGATGAGATAACCGTGAGACAAGAGCTGTTATATTTTCATTTTCATAATGCTGGAAATTATCAAATTCCTTACTCAAAACCTTCTTTCGACTCTTCTTATAATCAGCATTTCCTTCACAACGTGCGGATAAAGCATCCCATAATTGCTTAGATTTCTTGCAAGTGCGAAATTGATGAAGCAATTCAGTAGGTAAAGCCATAGTAAGATAACCATAAGCTTTCTTTTCAAGTTCATAACTTTTTCTTTCAGCATCATCAAAATCTTCAATTTCCTTAGACTCTCCATCCTCTTTTGGTTTTTCATACAATTTCCTAATTGGAATCCATAAGTCAATATTATTCGTGCTGATATACGCTGAAAATCGTTTCTTCCAATTCTGATAGTCTTCTAATTTCAACAATTTGGGAACTTTCTGACTTGTTCCGATTTCATTGTCATAATTCATCATGGTCTGCATAGCACTTTGCATTGAAGCAAAAGCTTGAAATTCCGACATTGTTAAAAAATTTGAAAAATTCTGATCTATCCGAACTGGTCCGAACCTACTGTACCCTCCGAGCTTCCTCCGAACTAGTCCGAACTTCTCCGAACTACCTCCGATCTCTCACCGAACCTCAGATTATCTCCGAACTTCAATAAACTCCGAACTTTGACCGAACTCTCACCGAACACCACCGAACTCTAACCGAACTCTCGCCGAACACCACCGAGCTACCTCCGAACCTCAAGTTCGGGGCAGTTACGCCGAACGTACCCAGTTACCTCCGAACCTCGACAACATTTTTCGAAAACTCGCAAAAACGAACTGATTTTGACGAAACTCGATATGGTGGATCAGAAAATTCGATAGAAAACGGTTTAGGAACAATTTTTGCACAGAACACACGTCAGAAATGATCGAAAACACGTAACGAAACTCGAGAAAACTTCAAAAACGCTCAATACTCCGAAAATAGCAACCACAGATCAGTAGAGTGAACCAGAAAGCTCTGATACCACTTGAAAATGCGTGAGCATCGGATCGTCTACTCAATCTAGCTAATCGGACATCGAAACGTAATTAACCGATTGTTTTATTGATCAAACGAGAACAATTACAATCAGTAAACACTCAGAATCAGACTCTGAGAAACACACTCAGAAACACATACTTAAGAGATCTCGCACGCTCAGAACTCCTAAACACAAAGACCAAACTTCTATATATATACGACTGGCCGAACTCCCTCCGAACCCCAGGTTCGGCCGGTCCGAACTTCAGGTTCGGACCAGGTTCGGCCAACCCTAGATTAGCTTGAACTTGGTCTTCATTTGATACTTCACACGACGCACATTTCATGTATCAACAACCCATCGTCCACGTACTTGGCTTGTTGATACTCTTTGCAAGCATCGGCTGCATGTTCTGTGGTTTCGTATTTGGGGAGGGATGTGAAAGTCTGATGGCCGGCCATGGTGATTTTTTTTGGGTACTAAAAAAAGGAATAAGAAAAGTAGGGTTATTCTCATTCTCATCCTCTATTTATAGGATGAAAATCTCAAATAGACATTGTAATTCAATTGGCGGGAAACTAAACATGTAAACGTGGGAAACTGAATCGAGTATATAAATAATTGTTTTAATTAAGTTAATTATAATAAGTAAATGTAAATAGTTGATTTGATCGGTTTGGGAAGACGTGTGGAGAGTTGAGAGGACGTGATATGATAAGCCGTCGACTCCAGGTAATGATAGCTATTATATATAAAAAATTATATTCATCTTCTCGATATATATATGATGATAAGTACACCGTAGATCTTCACCATATCTTCTAATTTGTTTCTTCACATCAATTGCAAACACGCCCAAAATTAAACTTTATCACGTACAGTATGTCGTATGCTTCTTCTTCTGTCAATCAGGCGATCTATCTGCAAGAAGATTTGTGTGCTGCCGCTTTAATGGCATCGAATCTGTATCCTCCACCAGACGTCCCACGGATGCCTGATTATGAGATCATGGATAAAGTTGAAGCCCTCATTAGGGACCAACTTCGCCGGACAGAGGAGATTGTGACGGTGTTGAGAAACAACATCCGACGTCTGGAAGCAGCTTCTGAGAGCAGAGCAGTGGTTAAGGCCAGGGTTGAGCACTTCGAGACTGGTGGATTTCGTTTTGCAGAACCGTGCTTCAAGTATTTGGAGAAGGAGGGTGACTATGATCTAGCAATCAATGTGGAGATGGATCAGATGTTATCCATCGTCGAGGGGCTGAACAAAGAAAGGGTGAAGCTGTTGAAGGAGGTTGCTGGTGATGAAGGTGCGTGATCGAGAAGGGTTGTTCATGATGATGGGGTTTTTGTGTTTTTTGTAAAGTTTTTTTCTGTGTTCATGATGATGGGGTTTTTGTGAAGTTTTTGGTGGCTGCATGTTGCATGTTTCATTGTTGATGATGACTAATGGTATTTTTTTGGTTGATCAATAGTTAATGAACAATATTGTAACACATGGAATTGTAATGAATGGTAATGTTTAGTGTTTAATCCCTTTATCGTAATTACTAGTTTGTTATTAGATTATGTTGTGTCTAATTAAGTTGTTAAATACTAAAAGGTAGTTAAATTTCATTGTGTTTTGAGGGTTGAGGATGGGGTAGTAAATTGGGGTATTGGTTTAGTTATCAGTTGGAGCTTTGATGCATGGAGAAGGTTTTTTAATATGACTTTTAGGTTATATGAATTTTCTGGTAACATTTTTCTATTTTATGCAATTGTTTGACTTTTTCTGGTCAACAGTTTGATGATTTTCTAATTGGCTATAGAGTTTCATATAATTTGAATGCCAATCAATAAAAATTAATGTACAGATTGCAATGAAAATAAAAATTCAATATTATGAAATTTCTGGTAACATTTTTCTATTTTATGCAACGGTTTGACTTTTTCTGGTCAACAGTTCGATGATTTTCTAATTGGCTATGGAGTTTCGTATAATTTGAATGCCAATCAATAAAAATTAATGTACAGATTGCAATGAAAATAAAAATTCAACATGACAAATATTAAAATTCATGAACATTTTGCAATGGAAATGTAAACCGATTAGGTGAGGCAACCCGCGACTTCTTGTTGAAGTTGAGCGTCTTGAAATGACGTCGTGATTAAGTGCTCTCATGTGCCTGAAGCAAACAAATATTAGCGTAAGATGATGAATTAATTTGGAAAATAGAATACTAGATTGTAAAAAAAATTAATGTGGATCTGTTTATGTTTGAAATAGGAAAATTGTAATGATGAAATAATAATAAGCATACATACCTTTCGTATAACTATACCCCGACAGTCGTCCCGAAAATAGTTGTTCCTGGATTGCTTACGCAACTCTGTTGGGTCTAAAGATGGCAGTATATTATCATTGTCAGGAATAACCACGGTACTAAACTCCTCATCTTCATAAGCATCTCTGTAGTTTTTCGCAGGATTTTTGAAGACAATTGACCACCTCTTCTCAAGTTGGTCTGCAACGTAAAATACTTGTTGGGCTTGTGAAGCCAATATGAAAGGATCATCCTTGTGGCCTAATCTACCAAGATCAACCAATGTGTAGCCAAGACTATCTTTCTTTACCCCATTCTTATTGTCAACCCAGTCACACTTGAAAAGAGGAATTCTTCGAAAATGATAGTCGAGTACCCATATTTCTTGTAAAACGCCGTAATAATAAGTTTGGTCATAGGATACAACCTCTTTAGAAATGTGCATGTCGGTCGCCACTACACTAACCCCACTATTTTGATGAACTTTACCTTCACGGGATTTTGTACGAAATGTAAATCCATTGATGTCATACACTTCGTATTTCACAACGTTCCTATTTGGTCCATGTGAAATCCACCTTACAGTTTCTGATATACTATCTTCGGAGACAGCTAACTCGCTCTCAACCTAAAATTATTTACTAAGTTTAGTTTCGAAAAAAAACACCAATATAATAATACGAGGAACATTATTTCAATTCATAATATGAAAACTGTTCACCTCGTCTCGTAGCCACTGACTAATATTTCAATC
>JBCNJP010014284.1:0-11153 GCA_039602395.1 Deinandra increscens subsp. villosa | reverse complement strand
GGCCATCATTGGTCCTAAACACAACTTATTGGTTATATAAGACACACCTTACTAGGACTTATTGGTCCCAACCGACCCTCATTGCCCTACTAAACACACCTTATTGGGCCATCATTGGTCCTAAACACAACTTATTGGTTATATACACACCTTAGTGGGACTCATTAGTCCCAACTAAACACACATTATTGGGCCATCATTCGTCCTAAACACAACTTATTGGTTATATACACACCTTACTAGGACTTATTGGTTCTAACCGACCCTCATTGCCCTACTAGACACACATCTTCTACTCGTTCAGGTACGTTCTTGCTACTAGAATTCTTCATGAAGAAGAGTCAAAACACACATCTGATGCATATCCTGTTGAATGTTTTGATTTTCTGGTAATCAAATTAAGAAGTCAAATTTAAACGAAGAAAGTAAAACTTACACACTGAGTTCACGGGGATTGAGAAAAGATGAACTAGAGTTCTTCAGGATTATAAAGAGTTATTCAGTAATAGAACCAGATGAACTAGAGTTCTTCAGGATCAAGAGTATTCAGTAATAGAACAGGATGAACTAGAGTTCTTCAGGATATTCCCATGTACTTAAACCCATTATCTAGTGAATCTAAAATCATTCTGGTTGAATACAATTCTTTATACACTAATATTTAGTCACACAACCTAATATATGTAGAAGACAACCGGATGAACTAGAATTCTTCAGGAAGAAGAGTCAAAATTCACATCTAATGCATAAACTTAAACAATTAATTACATATATAATCCAAAAGATGTGATATCCGTTAATTAGTTACAAATATAGATAATAAAAAAACAACATAAACATAAAACATGCTCCCACTAGAGAAATTGTCTGAATCGTCATAGCGGCCTGTTCTCCATGGGTAGCTACCTTCAAGGGGGGGGGAGGAGGAAGACACTTCCACATCTCCATCGAGGTAGATGGATATGATCTCCTCGTCCTTGATGTGCAGGGCCAAGGCCCTGACATCCCTCGGATCATCAGTGAATGGAACCAGTCCGGAATCCAGAGACAACACTGGGATCCTCAGGTAGGGGTCGAAATCGTTCAAGTCATAACCTAGGTCAGACACCATTTGACCTAGGTCATCGAACGAGAAGGAGGTAATGTCCACCTCGTCGAAGTAGCGAACCCTCCCATCGATGTATTGTATCCGACCATTGAGCCTCGCAAAATACCCTAGGTGATAGATCACCAAAGTAAACAGACTAAAATCTTCTTCCCCTGTTCAAGAAAAATAACCAAATCAGAGACGCGAATTCCACATTAAAGCATTTGAATTTCAGTCATTTAAATGATTACTTACCGTATTCGGGGCTATCTTCCAAATTCCGAGGACACAAATGCCACATTTTCAGAGAGTGGTGATAAACCAAAAAGCAGAGAGCTGAGAGAGAGATAACGACGTATTTGGTGATGATCGACAAGTAATTAATTAATTATATGATTTATATCCGAAACTCGAGGTGGTAGATAAAGATTTGACCTCTAGTAATGATATATATTCGTCGTCGCCACAGATAACTAATTAAAATTTGCTACTATTTAGTCACGGTGAATTAATATATGTGGCCATAGGTAATAGATTTTTGTCTACTTTCGCCACGCATTTAATATTTTACCGTAACCATAAAAGAGATTTTTGTCAGTCACAACCTACCATTTAGTCACGAGTTAATATATGTGGCCATAGGTAATAGATTTTTGTCACTCACAACCTACTATTTAGTCACACAACCTAATAACAGTGGCCATATGTACTAGCTTTTAGCCACATAACCAAGTAAAAACAATGGTCATTGCTCACATTTAGCCACAGCATAATATATACTTAATACTTTTGTTTTTTTTTCAATTTATTAAGTAATAGAATCTACTCTTCCATCACACAACATTATTTAAGCGTGGCCATACATTCCTTTTTGGTCGCACGAATAAAAAATCATAAAAATTCCATAGCCGTTTGGTGCATTTCCCCACTCTTTTTTAAGTGTGACAAATAAGCGCCACATGTTTTTGTAAAACAGTGGCTAAAGCCACTGCACCTGATTGTTGTTGTCACATAAACAAAAAAAATACGTGGCTAAAAGGGTCCAAAGGCTATATATTTGGCCATGGGTACAAAATATGTGTGGCTAAAACTAGTGTTTCTCTACCTTTGGTCACGTTTTTTTTTCAAAACAGTGTTTTTTTTCAAAACAGTAGCTATGTGTTCAAAAAAAACCGTGGCCAAAGCCACTTTTTGACGTAGTGTCCACAATAGGAGAATATGTCTCTTCATAATCAATTCATGGCCTTTGAGAAAAACCTTATGCCACAAGTCTGGCTTTATATCTTGTAACTTCATTTTTCTCATTTTGTTTTTGCACGAAAACCCAATTCAACCCTACATACTTTATCGTGTGTAAGAATAATAGGTCCAAAACCTTTCTTTTGTTAAGTGAATTCAATTCAGCTTACATAGCATATTTATATTTACCAGTCATGTCGGTTTTAACAATCATTGGCAGATTTTGGTTCAGATATGTCATCTCCCTCTATGATATCATTTGCTATAAAATAAAAAAAAATATCTCATCAATATTTTCCATTCCCAATTGGTTCCATAATATAAGTCTATGACGATAGTTAATTGACGTCTCTTTCTTGATGTCATTCACTTCTTCCTCAAGAGAGATTTTGATACTTAACGTTTTATTAGAATCATTTTCCTTATGGCTAATTCCCTTTTCAGGTCTAGGATTTTTATCCTTTGAACTGATTGGTCTTCCAGAAATGTTTCTGAGATCCATGAGTAATGTCATTATCTACATGTTTATTTAAAATCTCAACTTGAGCTGGAGCAATTGTAGCTGGCATATGAGATTTACTTACCCTTTCTATATCAGTAAATGCACCCAACAATTGATTTAGTTACCCCCCCCCCCCCCCCTTTATATTAGTATATTGATAATCACGTAAGTTAGGCCATATGTAATCGACCCGTGATCTGGCCATGATCCCCAAAAACGCCCTAGAACACCACCCCCAAAGCGTATTTTTTAAGGGGGGGGGGGGGGGGGCGTTTTCATCACTCCATGAAGCCCACAAAGAGCATTTTTTTAAATTTTATGGGTCCCAGCCTATTTAATATATTCAAATGGTTTCAAATCTACTTAACCCCTCTCTATATAAATCAACCAACTCTCACAATCCATTCCACTCTTCACAATCACACTCTCTCTAAGGTATGTTTGAGAGTGTTTATTTGAGGGCAAAAAATGCTTTTAGGTGAAGTGCTTATTGACTTATGACTTTTTAAAAAAGAGTTTTAAAAAGTGTTTGAATTAACTTTTATGGTAAGATTGCTTATTTTAAATGTAAATTGACCAAAAAAGACATTACTTACATATTTAAAGACATTATACTAGTGAAACCAATTATATGATAGTAATTTGGTTTTAAAAACAACCAAAAACACCTTCAAAAGCCACAGTGTTATTGGGTTTTGGAAAATGACTTTTTTCCTTTTACTCAAAAAGCCAAAACTAAAAGCATTTTTGGAGTACCCAAACAATATTTTTAACTTATTGGCATTTTGAAAAGCCAATAAGTCGATAAGTTATTTCCAAATGAACATCTAAACATGCTCTAAACCTTAGCCCCATCACTCTCTCTAAACCTTCAAGATGGTGCATCAAGATGGTGCATCTACCATGGACACCCGAAGAAGAACTTAAGGTGGCGCAAACTTGGTTGGAGACTTCAAACAACATCCGCAACCTTTGTACATATCGGTTTATTTTTAGTCCCAATTATTTAGTGAAGTTTTCCATATTAAATATTTATTACTTTGTTTAGGTGACTCTCAAGGCAACATACGACTTTTTTTGCTTGATGTTGGCATCAAGTTCCATTTCGCCATGGCTCGCAACACCCCTACCGTGAACTTGATGCAACGATGTCCAAATAGAGAGACATGCTATACAAAATCACAAGGTTCCACAGGCTCTACAATATCAACAACGAGAACCAAGATGAAAACGTGTTGGCCAACGCGCTTGAGCAATTCCGTTAACAAACTGGAAAGTACTTCAAGCTTCGACCGGTGTGGGAGTTGCTTAAGCAAAAAATATTTTTGCTCAACCCCGCAACAGTGATGATTTTATCTTATGCAATATTGATGTTTTTAACTTTAACTTTTTAATGTAATGTTTTTCATTTTTAGTTTTTTTTTAATGTAATGTTTATTAATTTGATGTATTTTAATAACCTTTTTTATTTTTAATATAATAAAAATAATATATAAAAACAAAAAAATAATAATTAAGTAACTATAAAAATTCTGCATACTATCATTAACCCACTACATCACTTTTTCACTTTCACACCACATTCTGTGTGGCAGCTTGCGTGGCATATTTTTTAACTTTATACCACCACACCATTGCATACACTTTTATATTGATAATCACGCAAGCTATAATTAATAATCACGCAAGTTATACGAGAGCACTTAAACGAGTTTTTAAAAAATATATATTTTTTAAAAGTATAGCAATACTATACTCAAATTAAAGAGAATAAATTGCTCGAACTTATAGTGTGATTTTTTCAAAAAAAAATAATTTCATATGAAAAAGTTATAAACGTTTAAAAAAATTTTGGGAACGTAAAAATGTCAAAAATTGTATGGTATACCAATATTACCCCTCCAACTCTTTTCACCTTAAAATTTTTTCTTTCTTAGATCCAGATGAAATCGAAGTAGATTCCTAGATTAGTGGTCTATGTTGGTGCATATACGGTTCGTCATGTGAAGTATGTAAACAAGTCGTAGTTACAAGATTGCAGATGCATGAACTTAGTCCGAACTGACACGAACTGGTGTCATCCGAACTGCCAGTTCGGACAGGTTCGGATCAGACGAACTGGCAGTTCGTCTGAGTTCGGACAGCTGTAGTATAAATATTCGTTCGTGCTTTGTAATTAACACAGTTGAGAGAGTGTCTCAGCTTAAGTGTGTGTTTTCTGAGGTGTTTCTTTGTGATTGTTTTCAGTGAGTTTCTGATTGTAATTGGTTACTTGTGATCAATAAACAATCATTTAATTACTCGTTTTCTCCTGAAATAGCTAGATCGAGTAGACGATCCGATGCTCCAACGTTTTCAAGTGGTATCAGAGCTTTCTGGTTCACTCTACTGATCTGTGGTTACAATTTTCAGAGTTTTTGAATCAAAAAGTGTCATTTTTAAAGGTTTTGAAGTGTTTTTGTGAGTTTTTGAGTGAGTTTTGAGAAAATTTCACTCCTAATTTCTTATCACTTTTTCTGATCTACTGCTGAAAATCTTGTTCAAAACTATTCAGAATCGTGATTTTTAGTCGAAAAATGTCCAGTTTGTTCGAGTTCGTGTGAGATTCTAAGATCTGAAAAATAACCGTCATCCAAACTCGGAGTTCGCCTTAGTTCGTTTATGTTTGGAAATTCGAAGTCTCAGTTTGGACACATTCGTTTGTTTTCTGTTCGGGTGATTTTGGTTCGGCTCAGTTCAGCTTACACGAAGTCTCGGTTCGGAAGGTTTTGGTTTGTTTCAGTTCGAGTAAATTCTAGTTCGGACGAGTTCGGATATTTTCAAGTTCGGTTGGGTTTACTTAACCTTAATTTGGATAGGTTCGTTTAAATCGGATCAATCTTCTTAGTTCGGATTTAGTTCGGTTTAGATTGGGATTTTTGAGTGGTTTCACGAAAACAGACGTAACTTGAGAATCGTTAAGAGTTACGAAACCCAATACCATCCAAAACGACCGTTTCGATAAGATCTACACTTTTACTCACCTTAATGCCAGTACCCTCCGTTTTGATACCTAAAATCCATTTCTAAGACCCTTATTTTTTAGTTTGAAGTTTTTGGAGTGTCATATTTCGGAAAAGATGTCGGATTTCCAAGCATTTGTCGTCATGCAAAACGCAATGCAAACCTTGATTAACTTTGATAACGAAATTGGAACAAGTCAGAAAGTTCCCAAGTTGTTAAAGTTGGAAGATTATCAAAATTGGAGGCAACGGTTTTCTGCTTATATTAGCACGAATGATATCGATTTATGGATTCCAATTCAAAAGCTTTACGTGCATCCAACTGATCAAGGGGATTATAAGGAAATCAAAGATTTTGATGCTACCGAAAGAAAAAGTTATGAGCTTGAACAAAAAGTTTTTGGTTATCTTACCATGGCTTTACCTACCGAATTGCTACATCAATTTAGCACTTGCAAGAAATCTAAACAATTGTGGGATGCTTTATCAGCATGATGTGAAGGCAATGATCAATACAAGAAGAGTCGACGAAAGGTGTTGAACAAAGAGTTTGATAACTTTCAGCATTATGATAATGAGAACATCACGGATCTTCTATCAAGATTTTCACATCTTATCAGTGAATTGAAAGTTGTTGGGATTGAGAAAACCGATGAAGAATTAAAAGAGAAGATAATGGAGACTTTGCCAAAAAAGTGTGAAGAATTATGTGCTATTACTTACTCATGACAAAGAATTTTATGCATTATCATTTCATGATTTGACTAGGAAACTTCATGTTCGGGAAATGGAAATGATGAATTTTTACAAATCAATAGCTAAATTGCAAAACCCAGAATTATATCATGGTCAGAATGCCGCAAGCATCAATGCTGAAGCTAAACTAATCGGTGTTAGATCTGCACCAAGTATTGTGTTTGTTTCAGGTATGTCTGGAAATACTAGATTCTTCACAATGGTCGTGAGCTTTACAATTCCAAGTTCTTCAAATGAATTAGATCTAGCCTAGCAATTTACTATGCTGGGTCAAAGGCCACAAAGGTTTTTCAAGAAACATGGAAGAAGTACTTATGATTCAAGTGGCAAGCTTAGTTTTGATAAATCTAAGATAAAATGTTACAAATGTTTAAATCTTGGACATTTTGCAAAAGAGTGTCAGCAAGCTGATATCAAAGCTACTACAAATGGTGCTCAACCATCATCAAGCAATTCCACTAAGAAAGCTTTGACTATTACTGCTGATGGACGTTATGATTGGGGTAAACATTTTGACACATCAACTTTGATTGTCACACATGAACAACATGATTATTATTCTGATTCAAGTTCTTATGAATCTACTGAGAATGAAAATTCTGAATCGAAGATTGAAAGTTTGTTGAAGGAGAATGCTGGTTTAGTAAAAGAAATAAGTTTGCTTACCGAAGCATTGAAATTAGTGAAATCAGATCTAAAGGCATCCAAGGAAGAATTCAAAGAGTCTGAAAAGAAATTTGTCAAATTGTCTACAGAAAATGTTGAGTTAGTGAAGGAAGTGAAGAAATGGAAGGATGAAGCTGAGGATGCTATGACTGAATTTTAAAATTTGTTTGAAAAATCAAAAAATTAAGCTTGATATGCTTAATAAGACTTCTGATGAACAAGCTGCTCAAGTTGCACAATATCAGGTTGATATGAAAAAATTGTTGGATGAAAAGAGAGAGTTAGCAAGAGTGAATGAAAATGCGTGAGCGATGGATCGTCTACTCGGCCGTATTGAAATTAATGTAAAACGAGAATGAACACGAGAGTAAATACAAAGAAACTTGTATTAGACCACAGAGAACCACAGAGTACACACACTTATGATCTGACACAGAAAGTTCAATCCCTTCTGAATACAACACAAGACATATTATTTATACTAAACACAAACACGCTCAGCCGAACCTCAGGTTTGGACATGTTCGGAAGGTTCGGACACCAACAATCTTGCATGTCTTTGTCTTGAATTCGATACTTTACATGACGATCAGGAACCATGTATCGACAAACTCCCCCTCAGCATGTGCAGTATCAATTTCCACTTATAAACTTGTATCTTGTATCTTCAATCAAACTCTTCCTCGACTTGACAATGAGTTCAATCTTGAATACTTGATATTGCATCGTGTGTAATCCCTTTATCAACAATCTACAGAAGACTTGAAGTTGTGATGTTCTCTTTCCACTTAGACACCCGCCAACATAAATAATCTTGGCGCAAAACGTCTCTTCGAGACTCCAAGATATTTTAATTTTGAAATTTGATTTCGTATTCCTTGTTGATCAATCGAAAAGAAATAAAAAATAAAATCTTTTTGATTTTTTAAAACTTTATATCAAAACACACCTAAAATCTTTTTGGTATTTTCTGATTTAAAAAAGTAAATGCAATACAGAATCAGACACTATTTTTGTCTTTTGTGAGAAAGATCACAACTTGGGATCATATTGGACATAACATGCTGAACTACATTTCAATTTTGATTATTGTAGCACATAAGTCATGTCGATTGCAGATATAATTTGTCCAACATTAAACTCAGGCAAAATCATACTCATAACATCTGGATATGTTAAAGTATTGATTAAATTTGCTTTGACCAGTGTACCCCACACTATCAGACATACTTAGATATGTTTTGCTTATCACATTTCGTGATTTCATTTGTGAATTATCACATAATGATTGTATACATGATATAGTCAACTGTGTTCCTTGAAAATAGAAATAAGAACGTTAAATAGTCTACCTTAAGATTGATCTTTCGATACGCAGATAAGGCCTCGGATTTAACAAAATAAGAAATAAAAACAAGTTGAAATTGTATAACCCAACAACAATCAGGTCGGTGCTCCCACACACGCAGAGAGAGTCTGATGAGTTATACGAAACTACCAAAGAAAATAAAGCAGAACGTCAAACGAACAACAATCAGGTCGATCTTTCGATACGCAGAGAAAGTCCGATCGTTTGACAAAATAAAGAAAATCGAACAAGTTTAAATCTTTGCAAAATGAACACATGTATACACAGTGACGTCTCATTTTATTTTTCACATATCTTTTTCTTGATATATCTTGAGATACGCATCAAGATGTTGTCCACAAGGTCAAGCATCAGATTTAGTGTATATCACATTTGAATACTTTCTGATTTGCCGAGCCTACCTTACACATCGATCAAATGGCCTTATGGCTTGTTCATCTATTTTATCCATGAGCCAGACAATGTAAGCCAATGTACCATCATTTCCCAATCATGTAGAATACAATTTCTCATTTTTCATTATTTTTGGATTTTTGCATTTTTCAATGTTTTTGTCTTTTCAAATTTCTGCCCCTAAAATTGACAACTCTATTTATAGATTTTCATTTTTACTATTTGAAAAACAACACACTATTATTGGATTTTTCAAAAACAAACTCCCCCTCAAAATGAGATGGAGTGAAAAACAAACAGAAATTGATGAACCAACACGAATACATGCAGTTTGGCATTTTGAAAACAAAATTGATTTTGAAATTCAATTTAAGTTATCACAGATATTTCACAATCAGCAATATCCCAGTCACCGAAAGGTCTTCCTGAAATACCTGCTGACACCAAATAAAACATTAGTCGCTTTGGGATCGACCCGATTCAAAAGCGTCGGGTCGCCCAGTGTCTTCCATATAGTCATCGTTGGCCTTGGAAATAATCTTTGGTTTTAATATTTTGAAAGATTTTGATTTTTGATCAGAACCAGAATCAGTATCAACTGGCATACTTGATTTAGACCAAGACGACTTACGAGTTGATTTGATATTTGGAGACCATGGTTCATCAAAAATCTGACCTTTGTTATCAACATATTTAGCAGTGTTGTGGATATATGCAGTCGTTGGACAATCAGCAGCAAGATGTCCAGGCTGACGACATGAATAAGAATCATACCTAGGAGATGGACTCCTTGAAGATGATGACCCTCCAGAATAATAAGATTTGTCATTTGAGGTAGGTGATTTCTTTGGAACTTTAACTTTTTAAATCTTCTTAGCTTTTTCTGGCTTCGGAGCTTTAACCGGTGCTTCCATCACTTCATAACTCAAGCCTTTGTTCTTGAAACCTGGAGTCTTTGATGAACCTGAAGAAGAACTAGAAGCTTCTCTTCCCTTAGCTTCTCTAGTGAATATAGCTTTGATGTCTTTTAGTTTGTTCTTTTCAACCAAAACTTTTTCTTCTTCAGTATCCAGACGAAGTACTCGAAACAACCTTATCAAACACTTGTTCATTTTCCAAGAAAATAGACTTTGAATTAAACTTCGGAGCTTCTCTCAAAGTTTTTTGCTTTTTCTCAGATTTGGTCTTCTTTTTCTTTGCTGGAGTGGCAAACTTTGAATAATCATGCAATTCGTCTTTAGGATCCAGTGGAGCAGATGTAACTTCAGATAAATCCACTGGTTGAGGAACCATATGAATATCATTCTTCTTAGAACTATCCTCACTCCGATCCTATTTGTACAAGAAATTCAGTAATGTCCGCGACAAATTACAATTCTTCACTTGCCTTTATAACTCCAAAATTTCCAATTTCAATTTAGAGATTTTCTGTTGAGCATCGAACACTTCTTTTTGTGACTTGATGAACTTTGCATTGAGATCATCATATTCGTACGTTTGCAACTTCTAAATCTCACATTCAGCAAACAATTCCTCAAGTACACTTTCTCGTTTCTTCTTGTAAATCTCAACATCTTTTGTCAAAACTTCATTCTTATCTCGAAAAATAACATTTTCATCTCGAAAAAGAACATTTTCATCTTGAAGTGTAGAGATCTTGTTTTAAAGCTTTTCAATTGTAGCAGCTGATTCAACAACAAGTGCATTAGCTTTTTCATATTTTTGTTGAACCGGATAACTCTTTTCAAATAGATTCTCAAAATCTTGTGCCGCATCTTATGCTTCAGCTTTGGCTTTCTCACACTCTTCAACCAATATACTCTTTTCTTTTATCACATCTTCATGAACATGAACTAAATCATAATACTTTTTCTGAAATTCTTCCAAGTCTTTCTTTAAAATCACAATTTCTTTAGACAATAATTCAGAATCTTCTCAAGACTTGCATTCTTCTTACCCAACCTTAGACATTCAAGACATTTTGATTCTTCGACTTTAACTTCTTTGATCATTGATATTGTCGAATTGAAATCAGAATCAGTCAGAATACTATCATCATCATCATGACGAGCAGTCAATGCAACAGTAAATGGAGCATGTTTCATTGATGCTTCAGAATCTGCATTCCAGGCAAATTCA
>JBCNJP010014283.1:0-11155 GCA_039602395.1 Deinandra increscens subsp. villosa | reverse complement strand
ACTATAAATAGTTCGTGTTAGAGAGAGTTTAGTTCAGTTCTGTCATTTGTAACATCTTAACTGTGTGTAAACTGAGTGTGTTTCTCTCTCTACATTGTATTCTCTAAGTGAATCAATAAAGCAAAGCTTTATTTACATCTTGTTGCTATCCGATTACCGAATCATGCAGTAGTAAGATCGTATCGTGGTTTATCACATTGTTGTTCTGGGTATACCTGCAGAGTCATTGAAAGTTATTTCTTTTAAGCACATTCTCTTTGAAAGATTGATACTTGGGGTTGTGGGTGCCTTTGATTTGGGTTTCTTGGTGTTGTTTTTGGTGGACTTTGATGTGGGCTTTGCGGGTTCATTAGAATTCACACGAACATCATTGGAAATGACATTCGTGGGCTGATTGTTTTCTTTCCCTTTACCCTATAGCCTTTTAGGTGGAATTTGATAAATGTTTGATTTATCATTTTTTAACTTTATCAAATTGTTTGGAGTGCTTCTTATACACCCCTTTAGGTAGGTAACACTGATTTCCCACCTTTTTCACATTCTACTTCTCTTGATTATTCTCAGAAAGACCACCATGTTTGGGAACCCAAATAGGTTTTAAAGCAACAACTGATTTGTAAATAGAATCATTCAATTTATGACTTTTGAAATCAGTTTTGATTGGATGTTGAGGTTACTTAGGCTTTTGGTTAACTTTTATGTACCTTTGGTTGCAGGGGTACAGACTTCTGCACCTTAGGGATTGAAGGTGCAGGCTTTTTGGTCACCTTGTGTACCTTTGGTTGTAAAGGTACATGTCTCTGCACCTTAGGGTGTGAAGGTGCAGATTCTTTGGTCACTTTAGATACCTTTGGGCCTGTAGGTACCTTTGGCTAAGAATTTACCTTTCTGTGGGCAGGTTTTTGGTTTGTGCCACCATATGATTGTCCTTGGAAGTTTTGAAAATGAGTTTTAGGGTAGTAGGGTTCATATGTCCTATATAAGCAATTCCTTGCCACATGTCCAGGATTCCCACACATATGGCAGGACTGCTTCTTTGGGTATGCGGGAGCTTGGGAATATTTCTTCCCTGTGGATACCCAAGATGGTTTGGAATTTTTGTGGATCCACACAACTTTGCCATTGGGCCTAGTTGTTAGCACATACTCCCGATGTACTGGCACAAATTGGTCATACACAGAATTTACCTCAGGATATGGGATAAAGTCATGAGGCCTACACATTCTGCACATTCTGCACATTCTGCACATTCTGCACATTCTGCACATTACTAGCATTATCACAAACATTAGCACACACACAAACAATCATTCAAACCAACCAAATTGGGATCAGTAGGCTTAGGACCAGCAACCTGTGGTCCCTTATCCTTTCTCAAAATCCTGACTTTCCTCAAAGGTTTGGAAAGTTTAGGATCACAAACACTGAAATTAAAAGTATCACAAACAGAAGTTTTGTCAAAAACATCAGACTTAGCAAAGCTCAATTCAGACTCACACTTATTTGACACAAAACTTTTACTTTTAAAATCAGGAAATTTTATACTCTCAACACCAACACTTTCTCCCTCAGAACCTGCTTCTTTATTTTTTGTATCTGCACAAGAAGTAGTAGAGTTAGAAATAGGAGCAGTAATTTTAATAGGACATTCAGAAAGTCTTTTGTCAATGTCCACTAAAGAATCTATTGTCCCCTTTGACGGTATATGTTCAGAAATCATTTCATGCATGTGGGGCATGGGGACAGTGTGAGTTGATGTTTCTTCTTTGATATCATCCCCAAAGCCTAAACCTGAATTTTGTTGAAAATACTTCATCCTAACATCAGAGTTATAGAAAAGAGATCTTGCTTCCAGCATTTTTGATTGAATCTTATTATTAGCATCTATTTTACTTTGAGATTTAGCAAGTTGATCTCTCAATTCTTCTACCTCTTTTGTTAGTTTTTCAACTTTTGTGTTAGCAACTCTCAACAGAACTCTAGTGTCACTTAATTGATTGTCAAGGTTTGTCACATCAAGCTTAGCTGCTTCATACTTTTCGCTATTTACTTTAGCCATATCTTTGAAATTTTGATTCTCTAGTGGCACGTTCACAGTTTAGGGATTCATAATAAAATTTAGATTCATATTCTTTGTAAGCATTAAATACCTTCCAGACAATGAGAACAAGAACAATTACATACCTCAAGAGTGCTGGTAGATACAGAATTACCTGGTAGAAGGGGTGCCATGATTTTCTTTGATTTGGACCGGAAAGACTCGATCGGATAGAAAAGGATTTTCGATCGGAAAGGTAGGTCGAAAAGGTTGATCAAAAAGAAGGTTTTCGGTTGATGAGGCTTGATCGGAAATGGGTTTTTGACTGGACAAGAAATGGGTCGGAAAGTGCTTCTCGATCGGAAAGGGTGATGGATCGGAAAGGTGTTTACGATCGAAGGAACGGATCGAAAGGTATGAGGAACCGATCGGAGAGTATTCGAATCGAAAAGCCAATGATCGATCGAAAAGAGACTTTTTAGTCGGGCAGAGGTTCGGCTCGATCGAAAAGGTCAGTGAATCGAAAGCTACTTTTCGATCAGGCTTCTCGGGACGAGGCCACGTGCTGATCGAAAAGTATGGATCAAAAAGTATGGATCGAGAAGTGACCACCGGATCGGAAAGTCACAAACACGATCGGAAAGCTTATGAATCCGGTTAAAAGTCGGTCGACGCCACAAATTCAACAGGTAAGCTTGAGTATTTGAACTGCCTTGCTTCTATACCATGAACGAAACCTGTAAACACAATCACAAGAATCTCACAAAAAATCGTTAGTAACACCTTTAAACACTTGGAGCAAAAATATGAAAATTAAAAAAAAAAACGAATTACTCCACAAGGTGCAGAAAAATTCAACAATCAAAATCCTGTCAAAATAAATTTGCACCAACTTGAAAATGAGTGGTCGTTTCTTGGTTTGAAAATGGGATAATATGGACCACACGATTCAATTAAATCACAATGGTAATAAGGTAATTATGTTGATCTTTCAAAGTGTACGTAAACCATAAATTTGGATGGCACATATCGTAATTTTCATCATCCTCAACCTAAGTGATTAAAAGAAAACCGCGATCAACCTGCAACTCAGCAAAATTCAATTAAAACAACCGAACCGAACACTCAATCAAACCGAAGACCTTTTTCCGCCAAGAACCTAACGATGTCTCGATTTGAATAGTGAATCCGATAGAGACCGAGAACTAGTTGTGAAAACCGAGAATCTTAATCTCCGACCGAGAACTTCGAAGTTCGACCGAATACCTTTGATGATTTGGCAGAGGGCCGAGAATCCTATTTGAAAATCCTTAACAAATATCTTGTGAATCAATTACTTCCTCAACAAAAAAAGGACACAAAATCTGGATCACTTAATAATTAGAAAACATACCACACAACTTTAACCAAAATACAAAATCTATAAATTTTTTAATCACACCAAACAAACAAACTTGCAGCTTACGATACTCCCCTTTATTCCTTTTTTTTTAGTCAAAACAAGAGTATATTTCAAGATTCCACAAAATGAGGCAGCAACGATTTTTTTTTATGAACCCTAAATATTTGTTACTGCCGTCAACACATAAAACAAACAAAATCGATCAAAAAATCACGAAAAACTCAAAGCTCTTGATTCTTGATACCGTGAGAGCCTCGAAACACAGTTTCTTGGCTCTGATACCAATTGTAAGGATCAATTTAACCCTCACACGATATCAATGTCTAGCAACGACCGTGCGGAATCCGGTGTTACTAGATGATTCAAGACAAACAATACGTAATAAAATAAGTAACGATTTGGAACAAATGAAAATGCAAACCGATTGAAGAACACTTGATTAAAGCTTTGTTGCAACACACTTGGAGAACTCGAAATTCTCCTAGAGAGTTTCGATTACACCTCTAGAAAACATAAAAACCAGCAACCCTAACTAATGAGAAGGCTTCCCCATTTATAGGGATTCTCCAACTTGGAGAACAAGCAAAGATAAAAACCCTAATTAACACCTAATTCCCGTATTTGACTTTTTAGGCCCACTAAAACCCATCTAAACTCTTTTAAACTGAGCCTAAACCTATCTAAAATGGCCCAATGACCCAATACAATAATAAACCAACTATTTTTCACCTATTCTAACACATAGGCCTTCAAAATAGTCCGCCAAAGGATGATTTAATACACAAGCCACAATTTAGTGACTTACATATCTCCTAGGTGCTTTAAGCATAATTAACTCATCAGGAATTTTAACACCAGGTTTGAAAACTATAGCCTCTCTCTCATTAAACATCAAATTTAAATTCTTGTTACATATCTGTGAGACACTAAGCACGTTGAAATTTAATGTATCAACAAAATTGACTTTGTCAAATTTTACCAGTCCATTTGTCACATCACCTTGTGGTGTGATATGGCCTTTTGTGCTTCCAAAGGCAACTGGTCCTCCATTAATTCTTTTTGTATTTCCCAGAATTTGCTTATTCCCTGTCATGTGGCAAATGCATCCACTATCAACTACCCATAGGCTATTTTGGCCTTTATTTTGCACCTGCACACATCAGAATTAATTAGTTTCTATAGGGGACCCAAGCGTGGGTGGTCTTGGGTCTGCCATAAGCATCATTATACTTGTACTCCTTGAGTACTAAAGTATTTAGAACTGGAGCTTCATTAAGCAGATCATCATTGTCATAACTGAAGTTCTCATATTGAGTACTTGTTTGACTGAATCCTTCACTTTTGGTGATTTTCCTTTCAACAATTTTTCTTTCCCTGTAACTCCTTAAATTTTCTTTGCTTGTTGGTTATTTTCTTAGATTTTTCAATGCCTTGATTAACCAACTTAGTTCTTTCAGGGGATTTAAAAAATCTTTGAGGAAAATGTTTGTTTTTGCTTGAACTCTCCCCCTGAAGTGGTACAGTGTAATTTCCGTTTGAACTAGTAGCAAATTCAATTTCATGTTGGTTAGACTTTTTGCTTCTTTAAAAGTTTTCTCTAGAGGTGGTCTTTCCTCTAGAGGGATTTCTTCTTCCTGAGCTTCAAAATGCTCAAACCCATCAGCAAAGTGTACATGTGGTCTCTGCTTTGAAGCAGTAGCTGATCTGGGTTGAATTTTGTTTTCCGGTTGAACTTGAGTTCGAGCGCAAAAGTGTTCCGCTTGAACTTCAGCCGGAAAACGATTTTGCCTTAGAACAGAAAAACTTCCATTTTTATCATTGCCAATTAAAACCCTGTTGGAGTCAGATCCAAAATGCTTCATTGTGTGGCTTTTCACAGGTGAAATTCTTCCTGTGAGTTTCTTTTGAAAATTAGCCTTTGGTTGCAAAACAGGTTTTGGTTTCAAAAATGGTTTGGTTTTACTCAATGGGTTGAACTGGCGCACAGGAGCTAAGTGGCCTTGTTCACCACAGAACATGCATTCAACAGGTTTGGTTTCAAATCTTCTGGGAGACTCATGTTTGGTCACTTGGTTGAAAGTGAGTTGACCAAACCTTTGAGTTTGACTTCCCTTTGGTTGCTCAGGTTGTTTCCCTCCAACTTTTGAGTCTTTAGGCTCATAAATAGTTGGTGGTGAAACAGAAATTGAAGGTTTCAAAATGCTTGATTGGTCAGCTAATGCAGAAGTGCTTGCATCAGTGACTTCAGTTTCTTTTGACACAACAGTGTTTTCAAAACTTGACTGTAATGAAATGTCATCAACAGTAAGACTAACTTTACATTCTGAATTTAAAGCTTCAATTGTTTTGATTACGGGTGAGTATTCTATTGGTGGTTCAACACTATTATACCCAACACCTGCTTTACCATACATCCCTCCCATCCACAATTTCTCAGCCTTTTTATTTGCTCCTTGAAATTTGTCACAAGTAAACAAAGCATCTTTTAGTTTGATATCAAGAGCATCAATCTCAGCCTTAGCATCTTTAGTTTCATTTCTTGATTTATCAAGTTTTGACAACAAGGCATCAAGCTGTGTTTCAAGAATTGAGTTGGTTTGTTTTAACTATTCATACTCTTTGGTAAGTTTTCAAATTTTGAAATGCATGATGATTCAGTTTTCTTAAAACATTCCTTTACCTTATTTAGGTTTGAAACCTCATCAATCAAGTCAGTGTTGTGATTTCGATACTTTACCACTTGCTCTATGCAAGCAGGGCTGCATAGGTTTTCTAAAACTTTCTCAGGGATAGAGTTTACCTGATCTGAGATGGAGTCTTGTTTGGCCATCAAGGCATGATTGATAGGCTCAAAATCAGCAATAAAATCTTCCCATTCAACACATGAGTTTGATTGGCAACAGCAGCAACCACATTCTGGTGATTTTGACTTCCGGTTGGCTTTGGTGGAGTAGGTTGATGACTTGAGTAGTTACCAGAATTGTTGTTGTTTGAGTTGTTTCCACCTTGATTCTTTCCTTGGACATGACCCTGGTTTTTTCCTTCTCTTCTTGGCTGTGGGCATTCTCTTGCAAAATGACCAAGCTGATGACAATTGTAGCACTTTACCTTGCTCTTGTCTAGGCCTATGTGAGCGCCCTTGGCTCCTTTATAGATTGTACCAGTTCTTTTATAGAACCTTTGAGCTCTAAGAGACACCATAGGCAAGTTGGGTCAAGATATCCATTTCTTCCAAGTCATCAGCACTTATACACTCAAGATCCTCACGAATGAAGCCTTGGTAAGAGTCAGTTGCTACATGAGCATTTATAAGAGTTGGCAAACAAGTTTGAAAAGCTCTCATGTATCAACAAACTCCCCCTTGGCAAAAGCTGGTTAGTATCTTTCACTCTTGAACTTCAGCTTCCATCCTAGTCCATGTCTTCTGGTTATTTCTTCCAGCATAAATGTTGAATGGAAAACATATCCGAATAACCCTTTGAAACTGCAATGCTTGTTCCATAAAGTCAGGATGAAACAGAATTTGACTATGGTACAACTCATCAATATATCAGCCTTGGACATATTTATCAGCCACATAGTATCAAATATCCTCTCAACCCTATTCTCTTCTTCAATCACTATCACAGCCTCACCGGTCTTCTCATCATAGTACCACCAACCCAGGATATTTATAAAATCCAACTCCATTTTCATTAATTTCGTTTAGCCTTCTATGGCTTCGTTGGATACAATTAAAGCTTTGCCAGTTATTGCATCTCCTCGTCATTTAAATCAAAAATCGCTTTGTAGGATCGAAATTACTTAACACCTAATTAAGTTACAAGATTTACTTGCAATATTAAACTTGCGGATTTAAGTTAACCTTCACTTTACTCTAGCGACTAACACTTGTGAATAATAGTTGTTTGCTTGAATATAGTAACATATGAAGTAAATCATACTCGGCACTATCTGCATTAACTCAAAAATATTACACAATGATAAGGATCAGACATCCGTGTACAAAGTTGAAGACGAGCTATGTTATATATAGTGCTAAGGGAAATCAATGATAGACATTGATTTCCATTCGATCATCTAGACATTGATTACAAAAGTCAAATACTACTACCAAAATCTTTGACAGATGGGATATCTTGCGTGTGATCAGCAACTATCTACTTTAGGAGAGCGGATTTGATAGATATAGAAGCAACCAAGAAGCTTTTGCAGGGATTAGATGATTGAAAAGACTTCTCAGGAAAAGTCAGGTTGAACTCATTATCCGGTGGATAATCAATTTCACCCTGAATATTCACTATAAAACAAAACTGCTTCTTTCCACTTGAAAGTCTTTTCCATTTGAACTACGAAATTACGCTTGGACTCTATTCAGCCAAAATTTCTCGAAAACAAGACTTCAGCCGAAATCATCAAAGTGATATTCCTTACAATCTCCCCCTAAGCTGATGATGTCAAATTTATTACCATCATCGAAGCTATCTTCAAAAATTGACTTGTACTAAAATTCTTCTCCTTGACCTACTTGTCCAAGGACCAGATGCTTGCATCCAACTCTTGGGCTAGCTCTTTCATGCTTGTTTTGGTCACTTTCACATGTTTAAGTACTTCCCAATCTCTTTCATTCCAATGATCTTAAATAGAGATGGAATCATGAGTGGTGAAAGTGCCATCAGCCCTTTGAACATAGAATAGCTTATCCTCTTCTTCCCATTTGACAATTTTGATCTCACTGATAGGTTCTGTTGGTCCAGAAAATCTACCAAAACACGATATTGATATCACCAACGAGTGCGGAATCCTCGTAAGTGATTGATTCAAGAAGAAAGTAGAAGAAATAGATTTGATGAAGTGATAAACAACAAAGATCAAATCTTGAATGATGAACAATACTTTCTTGAGCTTAAAGAAACCGATCGTAAACAATGAGAGAAATCAAAATCGTAATCCAAAAGCTAGAATAATCATAAACACAAGGGTTTATATACTACCCATTACAAACCCTGGTCTAAATAATAAACCCAATAAAGCTGGCCCACATGGTCCAAATCGTAGATAACTAGTCCAAAACACAAGCCCAAAGATCTAATGTTCATGCCTCTAAAATATAGCCCAACAATCTTCCCCTGGGCATGAACCATTAGACAGTCTAAGGAAGACATAAATCGAATCTGAATATATGAGCCTCTTTCCTTGACAACCAACCTTTCTCCACAATTAGATTTGTTGTGCCATAAAACATACCCACCCGTATAGCATTTGCCATGTCATGTTCATCACCAAGTATTGGACGGGATGCCAAGAGCTTGATATCATTCTCTCCGAATCTCAGCAAATCAATGGGATCATACATGCGGAACTCTCTCATCTTCTTGCACACAACCACCACCACATACGTTGTAGGATCATAATACCAGCTATGATTTGGGCCTTGGTGATAGGATTTGTTCCAGTTTCAATCCACTTTGCAACCTTCAGATCAAAGTTTACAAAGTTTTCCTCCATCTGAGCTATCAAATTGTTGCGAACCAGATTACCATGATTGTTGTTCCACCTGTTAATAAATGGTGCCCTCAGCAAGTTTCTCAACTCTGTTTCAGTCCATGAGTGGAATTGACATCTTGATCGGTAGTACTCGACTGGACTGTATCCATCTCTTACCACAACAAATAATTCCTTTTCAGCATCATAAAACCAACACAGAATTGGTTCTCGGCTCCCCTTCTTATCTAAAGCACTTTCTCCCACATCTATGGAGTACAGCGTAGGGGTAGGACCTTTGAAGAATTCTTTAAACCAATTGACTTGTCCTTCAGGAGCCTTTGAAATAAATCTTCTACCACGAACATACTCAGACATCTCAATTGTGTCATCTCCTTCATCTTCATGTATTGCACTTACATCTTGAATTCCTTGAGATGAGCTTTGACCGTGGTCACCAGATGCTTTTGACTCAACAACGCCTTTCAACTCTGAATATTTCTTCTTCAGATCCATCAAGGTTTCATACAAGAACTTAAGCCTTAGCTTGTTAGCAGCCTCGTTCTCTTTCAAAGTCTTGTTTTCATTTTTAAGTGCTTTTGTCTCATTTTCACGAATTCTGTTTTGAGACATAAGATAATTAATTTGAGGATCAGCACTTAACCTCATCTCAATTGGGAGATCAGCTGCTCCCACAGCAGCCTGAAAAGGTCGGAAGCTTGGAACAACAGGAGGCTGGCTTGCTTCAGTTGAAAGATTGATCCTCACAGGACTTGGCTCTATAATCATGCTGTCTACATCAAAGAATTTCCTTTCATCATGAACTGGGCTATGTTCATTCCGAATAGGACTTTCAGTATGTATGGGAGTTGATTCTGGTACATCAACCTGTCGATCAGCCTGGGGTGTGCTCTTTTCATTGGTAGGTTCAGACGCATCAACATTTTGTGTATTGGCATGTGTAGGTTCAAATACCATCAGGCTTGAGGTAGTTTTCTGGAATTTAAACCTAATGGCTCTGGGATCTGACTTCTTCCTTGGTGATGGCTCACGCACAGGAATTGGCTCTTCTTGAACATCCTCAACTTCAAATTGGACATCTAACTCTTGTGGAACTGAACCACTGCTGGAAAAGGAGTTTAAGTCATTCCTCACTCTCTTGTGACTAATGGGCCCCAGATCCCCATATATGTCATCATCCTAATTCTCATGCTCTGGGAAAATGTCGTCCATCACGTTCTCTTCATCAGAATGTATAATGCCAGCTTATTCTAGAACATTCACAACCGGAGTTGCTGTTATATCATGGTCTTCTGCCAGAGATGCATTGCATGGGGGCACCTCTGGTTCAGGGTTAGATTCTTCTTCTTCTTGTTCTCTTGTGACTTCAGGAAAGGCACCACTCTTGGTCCATTCAAGCCTCCCTTGAAAGCTGCTCTTTCCCTTTCTGTCTTGTGTTTGCAGGCCGAACACACCATTATCCATGAACTCGATATCCAATTTCTCTATCCTTTCGTCTATCATGGGATATTTCTTCATGACCACCATCTGCACAAATCTTGGTGTCATCAGGAACTGTTCTCTAGCGCTCAGATCATCATTGCCTATCCAATCCAACAACATCATTTTTGAGAAACTGAAGTTCCAGTCTAAGGCCAATGCAACAAACGCTGTGCCATGCAGTTTGTTTAGCTGATCAAAACTGGTTCTCTTCCCTAAGAAAGATTTCTGCATGTAATGAGCCAGACACCTCCAGTAGTGCGGCAATAACTTCTTGAAAATGGGAGGGAACTTTCCTTCATACCCTAACAATTGAGCACCTTGTAACACAGCAGCCTTTGAATACTCTATTGGATCTTCAGCTCTGTCATTAATGTTCAAACCCTGACGAATGTCTTCTTCAAGTATCACAATCTGTCTGTTCTGAATAGTTGCAGTGATCCTCGTTTTATCTTCACTTGCTCTAGCCGTTCCCCAGAAATTCCATATAAGTTGCTCATCAATCAGCACGCTTGTTCTCAGAGCATGATTTATCTTGCAGACATTCAGCCCTGCCACTAAGGAGTAAAATAACTGCATATGCCTCTTTGGTGGGTCATCAAGATAGGCCGGGATGCAATGATCTCTCTCAAAATGAATCTCTTCATCAAGCATATCGTCTGCCATCTGAGAAAATCAAGACAAATGCATCAGATTTGTTCATCAAAACTTAATTCTCATGAAAACGTGTC
>JBCNJP010014282.1:0-11156 GCA_039602395.1 Deinandra increscens subsp. villosa | reverse complement strand
AGACACAACTTATTGGTTACATACACATCTTATTGGGCCATCATTGGTGCTTATTGGCTACCTACACACCTTATTGGGACTCATTAGTCCCAACAAGACCCTCGTTTCTCCTAAACACACCTTATTTGGACTCATTGGTCCTAGACACAACTTAATGGTTACATACACACCGTATTGGGCAATCATTGGTCCTAAACATGCTTATTGGTTACATACACACCTTATTGGAACTCATTGTTCCCAACCGACCCTCGTTTCCCCTAAACACACCTTATTTGGACTCATTGGTCCTAGACACAACTTAATGGTTACATGCAGACCTTATTGGGCCATCATTGGTCCTAAACATGCTTATTGGTTATATACACACTTTATTGGGACTTATTGGTCCCAACTAACCATCGTTTCCCCTAAACACACCTTATTAGGACTCATTGTTCCTAGACACAACTTATTGGTTACATACAAACCTTATTGGGCCATCATTAGTCCTAAACACAACTTATTGGTTACATACACACCTTATTGGGCCATCATTGGTCCTAAACATGCTTATTGGTTACATACACACCTTATTGGGACTCATTGGTCCCAACTGACCCTCGTTTCCCCTAAACACACCTTATTGGGACTCATTAGTCCTAGACACAACTTATTGGTTACATACACACTTTATTGGGCCATCATTGGTCCTAAACACGCTTATTGGTTACATACACACCTTATTGGGACTCATTAGTCCCAAACGACCCTCGTTTCCCCTAAACACACCTTATTTTGACTCATTGGTCCTAGACACAACTTAATGGTTACATACACACCGTATTGGGCCGTCATTGGTCCTAAACATGTTTATTGGTTACATACACACCTTATTGGGCCTTATTGGTCTCAACTGGCCGCCGTTTCCCCTAAACACACCTTATTGGGACTCATTGGTCCTAAACACAACTTATTGGTTACATACACACCTTATTTGGGACTTATGGGTCTCAACTGACCCTCTTTTCCGCTAAACACACCTTATTAGGAATCATTGGTCCTAGACACAACTTATTGGTTACATACACACCTTATTGGGCCATCATTGGTCCTAAACACGCTTATTGGTTACATACACACCTTATTGGGACTCATTGTTCCCAACCGACCCTCGTTTCCCCTAAACACACCTTATTTGGACTCATTGGTCCTAGACACAACTTAATGGTTACATGCAGACCTTATTGGGCCATCATTGGTCCTAAACATGCTTATTGGTTACATACACACTTTATTGGGACTCATTGGTCCCAACTAACCATCGTTTCCCCTAAACACACCTTATTAGGACTCATTATTCCTAGACACAACTTATTGGTTACATACAAACCTTATTGGGCCATCATTAGTCCTAAACATAACTTATTGGTTACATACACACCTTATTGGGCCATCATTGGTCCTAAACATGTTTATTGGTTACATACACACCTTATTGGGACTCATTGGTCCCAACTGACCCTCGTTTCCTCTAAACACACCTTATTGGGACTCATTAGTCCCAGACACAACTTATTGGTTATATACACACCTTATTGGGCGATCATTGGTCCTAAACATGCTTATTGGTTACATACACACCTTATTGTGACTCATTGGTCCCAACTGACCCTCGTTTCCCCTAAACACAGCTTATTGGGACTCATTAGTCCTAGACAGAACTTATTGGTTACATACACACCTTATTGGGCCATCATTGGTCCTAAACATGCTTATTGGTTACATACACACTTTATTGGGACTCATTGGTCCCAACTGACCCTCGTTTCCCCTAAACACACCTTATTCGGACTCATTGGTCCTAGACACAACTTATTGGTTACATACAAACCTTATTGGGCCATCATTAGTCCTAAACAAACTTATTGGTTACATACAGCGACGGCGGTCGGCGACGGCGGCGAAGGAGCCGACTTCGGCTGGGGTTCGGCGCAAAGAGAGAGAGGAGAGAGGAGATTAGGGTTTCGAGTAACTTCTCTTTTCAATCACTCCTCCTTTTCTCATTTAATATTAAATTCGCGGACCGGGGCCAGACGGACTGGGCCCGGTCGCGATCTCCTTTAATCCATCAATCGATTAGTCTGTTAATCCGGTAACAACTAATCGATCCGTCTTTTAATTACCGAGTATTTTGAACCGTTAGATTTTGTCAATTTAAATAAATAATTCATATTTATTTAATTCACCATTTAGTTCGTTTATTTCTAATTAACAATTAATTAGATATAATAGTCCGTTGACCCGGGTGTAACTCTTACGGGTCAATATCGGTCGGGTTCGTTAATTCGTCGGGTCAGGACACCCTTGTTTCCAACAGTTTCCTCTAAACACACCTTATTGGGACTCATTAGTCCCAGACACAACTTATTGCTTATATACACACCTTATTGGGCGATCATTGGTCCTAAACATGCTTATTGGTTACATACACACCTTATTGTGACTCATTGGTCCCAACTGACCCTCGTTTCCCCTAAACACAGCTTATTGGGACTCATTAGTCCTAGACAGAACTTATTGGTTACATACACACCTTATTGGGCCATCATTGGTCCTAAACATGCTTATTGGTTACATACACACCTTATTGGGACTCATTAGTCCCAAACGACCCTCGTTTCCCCTAAACACACCTTATTTTGACTCATTGGTCCTAGACACAACTTATTGGTTACATACAAACCTTATTGGGCCATCATTGGTCCTAAACATGCTTATTGGTTACATACACACCTTATTGGGACTAATGGGTCCCAACTGACCCTCGTTTCCCCTAAACACACCTTATTGGGACTCATTAGTCCTAGACACAACTTATTGGTTACATACACACTTTATTGGGCCATCATTGGTCCTAAACACGCTTATTGGTTACATACACACCTTATTGGGACTCATTAGTCCCAAACGACCCTCGTTTCCCCTAAACACACCTTATTTTGACTCATTGGTCCTAGACACAACTTAATGGTTACATACACACCGTATTGGGCCATCATTGGTCCTAAACATGCTTATTGGTTACATACACACCTTATTGGGCCTTATTGGTCTAAACGGGCCGTCGTTTCCCCTAAACACACCTTATTGGGACACATTGGTCCTAAACACAACTTATTGGTTACATACACACCTTATTGGGACTCATTAGTCCTAGACACAACTTATTGGTTACATACACACTTTATTGGGCCATCATTGGTCCTAAACACGCTTATTGGTTACATACACACCTTATTGGGACTCATTAGTCCCAAACGACCCTCGTTTCCCCTAAACACACCTTATTTTGACTCATTGGTCCTAGACACAACTTAATGGTTACATACACACCGTATTGGGCCATCATTGGTCCTAAACATGCTTATTGGTTACATACACACCTTATTGGGCCTTATTGGTCTAAACGGGCCGTCGTTTCCCCTAAACACACATTATTGGGACACATTGGTCCTAAACACAACTTATTGGTTACATACACACCTTATTTGGGACTTATGGGTCTCAACTGACCCTCTTTTCCCCTAAACACACCTTATTGGGAATCATTGGTCCTAGACACAACTTATTGGTTACATACACACCTTATTGGGCCATCATTGGTCCTAAACATGCATATTGGTTACCTACACACCTTATTGGGACTCATTAGTCCCAAAAGACCCTCGTTTCCCCTAAACACACCTTATTTGGACTCATTGGTCCTAGACACAACTTAATGGTTACATACACACCGTATTGGGCAATCATTGGTCCTAAACATGCTTATTGGTTACATACACACCTTATTGGGACTCATTGTTCCCAACCGACCCTCGTTTCCCCTAAATACACCTTATTTGGACTCATTGGTCCTAGACACAACTTAATGGTTACATACAGACCTTATTGGGAAATCATTGGTCCTAAACATGCTTATTGGTTACATACACACTTTATTGGGACTCATTGGTCCCAACTAACCATCGTTTCCCCTAAACACACCTTATTAGGACTCATTGTTCCTAGACACAACTTATTGGTTACATACAAACCTTATTGGGCCATCATTAGTCCTAAACATAACTTATTGGTTACATACACACCTTATTGGGACTCATTAGTCCCAAACGACCCTCGTTTCCCCTAAACACACATTATTTGGACTCATTGGTCGTAACAACAACTTAATTGTTACATACACACCGTATTGGGCCATCATTGGTCCTAAACATGCTTATTGGTTAAATACACACCTTATTTGGGACTTATTGGTCTCAACTGACCCTCGTTTCCCCTAAACACACCTTATTGGAATCATTGGTCCTAAACACAACTTATTGGTTACATACACACCTTATTGGGCCATCATTGGTCCTAAACATGCTTATTGGTTACATACACACCTTATTGGGACTCATTGTTCCCAACCGACCCTCGTTTCCCCTAAACACACCATATTTGGACTCATTGGTCCTAGACACAACTTAATGGTTACATGCAGACCTTATTGGGCCATCATTGGTCCTAAACATGCTTATTGGTTACATACACACTTTATTGGGACTCATTGGTCCCAACTAACCATCGTTTCCCCTAAACACACCTTATTAGGACTCATTGTTCCTAGACACAACTTATTGGTTACATACAAACCTTATTGGGCCATCATTAGTCCTAAACACAACTTATTGGTTACATACACACCTTATTGGGCCATCATTGGTTCTAAACATGGTTATTGGTTATAGACACACCTTATTGGGACACATTGGTCCCAACCGACCCTCGTTTCCCCTAAACACACCTTATTTGGACTCATTGGTTCTAGACACAACTTAATGGTTACATACACACCGTATTGGGCCATCATTGGTCCTAAACATGCTTATTGGTTACATACACACCTTATTGGGCCTTATTGGTCTCAACTGACCCTCGTTTCCCCTAAACACACCTTATTGGGACCATCATTGGTCCTAAACACAACTTATTGGTTACATACACACCTTATTGGGACTTATTGGTCCCAACTGACCCTCGTTTCCCCTAAACACACCTTATTGGGACATCATTGGTCCTAAACACAACTTATTGGTTACATACACACCTTATTGGGCCATCATTGTGTTGGATATATGGTGTCCTGACCCGACGAATTAACGAACCCGACCGATATTGACCCGTAAGAGTTACACCCGGGTCAACGGACTATTTAATCTAATTAATTGTTAATTAGAAATAAACGAACTAAATGGTGAGTTAAATAAATATTAATTATTTATTTAATTAAAACGACAAAATCTATCGGTTTAAAATTACTCGTTAATTAAAAGACGAACCGATCAGTTGTTACCGGATTAACAGACTGATCGGTTGGTGGACTAAAGGAGGATCGCGACCGGGCCCAGTTCGCAGGCCCCGGTCCGCGATTTAATATTAATAGGAGAAGGGAGGAGGTGGATTGAAACACAAGTCAAAAACCCTAATCTCCTCCCTCACTCTCTCTCTGCGCCGTGACCGCCGAAGCCGGCTCCGCCGCCGCCGCCGACCGCCGACCGCCGATCGCCGCCTCCTCCACCGTGATCCCTTGCAATCTCCGATGGATCCCCGTCTTGCCAGTATTTGCGCCCGACTCGAAAGCAAAGCCGTTGCAGCCCGAGCCGAAGCCGCAGCCCGAGCCGAAGCCGAAGCCGCAGCCCGAGCCGCCGCCGCGGCTCAATCCGCCGCTGCCGCTCACGCGCCGCCGCGCGACCACCGACCGGTGGTTCTCGCGCTGCCGGCGCAGCCGAGACCACCGCGTCCGGTCCCGTCGTCGTGGCCCGCGCCGTTATACCCGCCGGCCACCGCCACCGCGTCATCTCCGATCACCGGCGATTCGATCGTCGTGGGATCCGTTCCGGTGGCTATCCCGACGAAGAAGATTTTGTCACCACCACCGGTGGTATCCCTACCACCACCGCCGCCACTACCGCCGCCGCCGCCAGTCGCCGCCGCCGCCGATGCCGCCGTCGATGACTTGTCTCGAAGGTTCGAGTCAGACGTCTCAGTTCGTCCTAGCGCGAGCCCGTTGAATCCGGGTGTCTCGAGCGGTTGCTCGGATCCCGCCAAGGTATATCTAATTCGTTAGATAGTTATTTATTTATTTATTTTAAATAAATATATTTTTCTGTGTTTGTCGTGTTCCGGTGATTGATCCTGTTACAGTTGCATCCGCGTTTTAATCGTTTCCGCTGCCAAATTAATTTAGAATTAATTTAATTAATAAATCGGTTTTAATAAAATTAAAATCGGTAACCCGGATCACACTGTAAAACCCAACAGTGGTATCAGAGCCATTATCACCGCGCGCAAACCAGAACCGGTCCTTACACGACCGGTAGTTCGCAATTTCGATTCAAATCCAAATTGCGAATTGGAATTAATTTATTTATTTATTTTAATTCTATGTATTTTATTGTGTGTTACGGCCGACCCCTCTATGTTTATGTTCATATATGAATATGTGTTTTGGCGTGTTTTGTCTTTCTCTGTTTGGCCCAAGTTGTTGGCCCAATTGTTTGTATTTCGTTTTGGTTTATTGGACCCGGATTTTGGGTTTCAAAGTTGTACAAATTTAGGGCTAGTTTACTAGAAGTAGTTTTAGTAATTGTAAATTTGTATGTAACCAAATATCGAAGACTGGACACACGCCAGAGGGATGTCGAAGCAAGTGGGAGCTGAACAGGATTCCAGATCGCACAGAGTTGCCATCTCGATCGTTCACCATTTTATTTAATTTAATTTATTTTAAATTTGTCCCTTATGATCTCGCTTGTATGGCTCGAGCGAGATCAAGACCTTATGCCGTTTAACACACAATATGCCATTCGCGACAACTTAGTAAGTTAATTAGGTTAAATTAATTTACTTGTCCCGAGTGGTGATAGGGTTTTATCGTTCGTGTCTGACGGTAATTAAATATTAAAAGTAATTAATATCCCTATTTGGTAATTCATAAAACTGATAGTTCGTGCCATCCTATCTCAAGTTGAACTTGGAACGTATTTACCGGAGCATCAGTGTTGGAGTATTTCAACACCGCACTTGGTGCCGAGGGTACCTTCTAAGGTGACGACATTGGAGTATTTCAACACCGTGTCATCACAATCAACCATTTAGGATTACTATCGCTTTAGACGTGCATGTTCGTGGTGTTGGAGTATTTCAACACCGCGCCACGGATGTGTATTACTAGAGTGGGCACGGATGAGGCTAAACGTATCGCAAAATACAATTGTATGTATATAGCGGCCTCATACCGAGAGTTGTGACTTGAGTCTCACAATTGACAACCGTTGTCAGTTTGTTTACACGACCTTGCTCCTGAGGCTCATTTGGCGGTCTCAAGTAATGTCGTCTAAACGAATTCTCAATTTTCTTAAAAATAAACTTTACCAACTTATTTTTAAAGAAAAAAAATAAACATCGAAAATACTGATTAAATTTACTTTGCTTATTTTCAGAAGGCTAAAGAAAACTCACCTCCATTAAGTTCAATGGTACAACTCGACCCCTTCACTGAGACTGGCTTTCTCGCATGGCAGACAACCCTGAGGAACCTTTTAAGGCTCTTCGGGAAACTCTATGTCATTGACCGACCGATCGCGAGTATTCCATCTTACTTGCTAAATGAGAACTCGCGGTCTGAGCTCCAAAAGCACACTGACGATGATAAGGACGTCACTGACCTGATGTTATCTAGCATGACTCAGGATTATCGGTACAATTTCATGGGGATGTCTGCTTATGACATCATTCGTAAACTCAAGGATTTATTTGAATTGAGTCAGAGGACTGAGCGAGCTGATGCGCTTTCACAATTTGTGAACTGCTCTATGGCTAACGACTCCTCTCCATACGATCATGTCATGCTGATGAAAGCGTATCGCGACAGGCTGATCGACCTTGGCTACTCCATCTCTGACGGGATGGCTCTTGATGTAGTACTCAGATCTTTGCCTGAACATTATCGCATTCTTGCGATTAATTGTTCGGCTCAGTCGATCGAGGAGGTTATTCCGTTGATACCCAACGTGAAGATCAGGACCACGCCGGACGTGCTCAAAGTTGCGAATACAAAGATCTCCAAAGCCAAGAAGGTTAAAGAAGGCAAAGGCAAGAAACCACAGGTGCAGCCTCCCGAGGAGCGCCTGTGCTATGAGTGCAACAAAATGGGACACTGGCGTCGCAACTGTCCTGTTTATCTTGCAAAGCTGAAGATGACCAAGAACCCTAATAAGGGTTGCTCATCAGGTATTTCAATAAATGTTATTGAACTTTTCACTGTTTCCTCCAATTCATGGGTATTTGATACTGGATGTGGTTATCACATTGTTAATGTTTTGCAGGAACCTGAGAAGTGGAAGAAGACAGAACGAGGCTGCATGGACCTCATCGTTGGTGACGGGAAGAGAGTCCCAGTGCTTGCTGCTGGCACTTATTCTTTTTCATGCTCTTCTGGCCTTGTAGTTAATTTGATTAACTGTTTATATGCACCTGGTTTATCCAGAAACATTATTTCTGTCTCTTCATTGTTTGAACAAGGATTTCGGTATAAATTTAATGGAAATGTGATTTCTGCTTACCTTAATAATATCTTTTATTTCGAGGCTAAACCTCGACATGGTATATATGTGTAAAACGCGTAATCGATCTTGCTAGTGCATTATTACATTCGGATTCGGACACACAAGGTAAATAATCTTCCGTATATTGATCACAGCTTGTAAACAGAGAGTACACAGAGTATTCAGGTTACACTTTGTAAAACACACACTTAAGAAAGCTCAAACCTCACTCACACTCTCTGAATCAAACTGAAACCTATATATAGAGACTGGGCCAGCGGACCAACTTACCAGCGTATCAGGTGGTCCGGCGGATCACCTGATCCGCCACTGATCCGCTGGATACATAAAATACAAACTTATAAATTACATATTCAAAACATCAAGATCTAGCACTAGACAACACAAAATGCTCTAACAAACTCCCCCTTGTCTTGTGCTAGTCTTCAGAAGCTTTTGATTCTGTCTTCTTCCAATCACGTCTTCTGTTATTTCCAGCATGAATCCCACCACCAAAACAAACATTTATCACCTTCTGAAACTGCATTGCTTGATCACGACATTCAGGTTTGTAGAGAATCTTGCTAGAATGTAGCTTTTCAATATCATTCTTTGACAAGTTTATCAACGACATCGGGTCATAGATTCTTACAACCTTGTTGTCTTCTTGAATCACAATAACAGCTTCACCAGACACCTCATCATAATACCACCACCTCAAAGTCTTGATGAAATCTTGTTCAAGCCTTTTGAGAGGTATTTTCTTGAGCTGAATCGGCTTCTTATACTTGAGAATCACTACAGGTCTGCCTGTGATATGATGGATATCTGTTGGATGCTCAGAGTAAGTTGGTCTTTGTGGAGTCAAAAACCTGAATCTTCCTTGACATTCTTCGATTAACTTCTCCTTAAACACAGCAGCCAAACTATTTCCTCCAGGATTCAAAAATGGACTTCTAGCCAAGTCTCTCACATCACAAACAGGTAATGTATTGAACCTTGTAGCATTCTTCAGATATACAATCCCGAACTCCCTCTTGATAGCATAGCATTTGAGTTCAGAATCGTACATCCAGCTGATAATCTTTCCAGAAGCTTGTCTTCCTTTTCTATCAAAAAATCTTTTCTGATCAACAGGTTTTGAAGACTTTTCAACTTGGACTGGAACTGGAAGTTTCTTAGCCCTTTGATCTTTTAACCAAGCTTCAAATAACAGCTTCTTTTCTTCTTCTTCAGACATATTAACAGATTCAGATGCTTCAGGTTGTTCTGATGATTTCTCTGTTTCAACCTTATCCTCACTGTCTTTTCCAAAGAAATTAAAACCTTCAGAATAGTCGTTATCAGAAAAATTTCCATACATTGTTGGATCATCAGGATATTCTTCTGCCGTCATATCTTCCACTTCCACATGTTCATCTTCAAATACCACCTCTTCTTCTGAATCATCTTCCTGATACGGCTCAGCAACTGGCACATTCTCAACATCATCCACATTTAGAGCAAATATTGCAGCCAGCTGCTCTTTAGAAAAAGGATTAACCAACTCTCCCTCTTTCATCTCAATCCTTGATATAGGAGTCACGTCATATATCTCTTTGTCAGTAGACTCCCCCTGAGATGTCGTACCAGCAGCAGCAGCCGATGATGTTCCTGCTGTATCAGTACCAGCACCAGCACCACTAGCACCACCATCAGGATTATCAGGATCATCGTTTAAAAACTTCATCACATCCTCTTCTTCCCTGCACGTTTCTTCAGGATTTGGCCTCTTCTCCCCCTGAGCAGCTAAAGCTGTAAGCACTTGCTTAAGCTGCTCACCCATAGACAGAGACAACTGCTTTAACTGAGCAATTTCCCGATCTTTTGCCTCATCCTGAGCTTTTAATCGAGCAAGTTCCTTTGTATGAGATTGATCTCTAGCAACCAATTCTTTACACAAATTTTTCAGCCCAGAAATCTCTTCAGCCTGCACCTTGTTTGTATGTTCTACTCTCTCAAATCGAGCTTGAAACAAAGCAAGCTTCAAATCAACAGAAGAAATTGTGGAAGTAGTTGAAGACGTAGAAGTAGAACCAGTAGTCGACGGTCTTTTGATAGTTAACTTTCTGATTGGAGGTTGTTGTGAACTTTGAACATCAGCTGTTTTGGTGGTTGGTTGGATTGGAATAGAAGACGACGAAGTCACTTTCTGCTTCTTGCTAGGAGGACTTTGCCCAGATTTTCTGGCATCAGCAAGAAACGAACCAGGCTTCACTCCTTTATATCCTACAGCCACACTTTTCATACGTTTGCCAGAAGCAACTGCAGGAGCTTTACCTTTATCTACCGGCTTTGACTTAGCCACAGGCTCCTCCATACTAGGAGTATAAGATGGATCATTATCAGTATCTTCAGCCTGTTTGGTTCTACTCTCAAAAACAGAGGTATCTTGATTGTGAGCTTTTAGATAAGCAATATGAGCCTTAGAACCTCTCCTTACAGGAACTTCTCTTGTATTGTGCAAGATGGTAACGATGAGTTCGT
>JBCNJP010014281.1:0-11156 GCA_039602395.1 Deinandra increscens subsp. villosa | reverse complement strand
CTTAATGGTATAAACTCCGTTAGTGGTAAATTGGGGGTGTGACAGGTATTAAAGCTAAATTTACCGAGGTTGATCAAGATAGTTCTTCTAAGTCTCAGATCGATTTGTCAAAATTCCCCGGTTACAAACATTCGGGTTTGGGTATTAACAATCAGAGATTTGAGCAGACAGTCAAGAAGAACATGCCTAAGAAGACCCTAAAGGAGAAGAAAGATACAACTCGATCAAATCTATCATTTGGCGCAGGTATTCATGTCTACCATGGAGAAAGGATTTGGTGGAAAACAAAAGAAGAAAGATTCATCTGAAAGTTCTACGAAAGAATCTTCTTCATTTGGATCAAATTCCACTCCTCGAAGTCCTACTTCCAAATGGATACATGCAAACAGGTTTTAAGTTTTTAATGATTGTTCTGATAGTTTTAAATCTGATGATAGATGGCATAGAGTTCAGGTCAAACCACAATCTAGACGATCATATCGTTTGTGCTATCAATGTCACCGAAAGGGACATATGGCATAGGATTGTCCTGAAACTGCCAAAAGATCATTGTCTAACAAATCTGCCACATTTATTGATGAATCAGGCATAATTTTTACTGAATCCACACCTTTCAAATCAAAATCTAAACCGAAACAATTTTTCAAATTTGATTCTAGTGTTTGTGGGTCATCACAGGATGATGATTCAATACAAACTGAAAAGGTAAAAATGCAGTGGCGACCTAAGATGGTCAGCGAAGCTGTAAATGATTTTGAGGAAGACACTGGTCGACCAGAAGCTGTATGCTTCGGGTCATTTGAATACTAATCATTTAAACCAGTGTGCAGGTTACTTCAAGAAGACATGTTGGTGATTGTGAAGTTCAAGCTTCAAGCAGTTAAAGATAGTGGAGTTTCCTGTTTAACTTAAATTGAATGCTTTATGTTTCAAATTTGAAAGTTTTTCTGAAAGCTAAAAACCTGAAAGGTATCAGTATCGATTGGTCAATTTTCTTTCTTTTTACATTCCGTGTGTAGTTTAAGGGGAGAAAATTGAAAAACCAAAAAATAGTGTCTTTGTGTTTTTTGTTAATATGAAAATCCAAATATAGAGTTTTCATTTTAAGGAGAGAAAATGGAAAAATACAAAAACATTAAAAAACAGAAAAAAATACAAAAACATTGAAAAATGAGAAATTGATCCGACATGATTGGGAAATGATGGTGCATTGGCTTACGTGTCTGACTCATGGATAAAATAGATGAAAAGGCCATAAGATCATTGCTTGATGTGTTTGGTAGGCTCGACATTAAATCAGAAAGTATTCAGATGTGATAAACATACTAAATACTAATGCTTGACCAAGTGGACAACATCTTGATGCATATCTCATGATATATCAAGAAAAAGTTATGTGAAAAGGAAATTGAGAAGTCACTGTGTATACATGTGTTCATTTTGCAAAGATTTAAACTTGTTTGATTTTCTTTATTTTGTCAAACGATCGGACTTTCTCTGTGTGTCCACAAGACCGACTTGATTGTTGTTCGTTTGACGTTCTGCTTTATTTTCTTTGGTGTTTCGTATAACTCATCGGACTTTCTCTGCGTGTACGGAAGTGCCGACCTGATTGTTGTTGGGTTATACAATTTCAACTTGTTTTTATTTTCTTATTTTGTTAAATCCGAGGCCTTATCTGCGTATCCAAAGATCGACCTTAAGGTAGACGATTTAACATTCTTATTTCTTTTTGCATGGAACACAGTTGACTGGATCATGAATACAATCATTATGTGATTAAATCACAAATGAAGTCACAAAGTGTGATAAGCGAAAACATATCTGAGTATGTCTGATAGTGTGGGGTACACTGGTCAAAGCAACCTGATCAATTCAATAACATATCCAGATGTTATGAGTATGATTGTGCTTGAGTTTAAGTTGGACAAATTATACTAGTAATCGACTTGACTTGTGTGCTGAAGTAATTGAAATTGAAGTGTAGTTCAGCATGTCATGACCAATATGATCCCAAGTTGTGATCTTTCTCGCAAAAGACAAAAATAGAGTGTGATTCAGTATTTTATTTCTGCATTGCATTTATGTTTCATATCTGAAAAATCCAAAAAGATTTTAGGTGTGTTTTAGCATAAACTTAGAAAAATCAAAAAGATTTTCGGTGTGTTTTGATATAAAGTTTCAAAAAGCCAAAAAGATTTTGTTTCTTATTTGTTTTCAACCGATCGATACAAGATACAAAATTCAAATTTTCAAAATATATCTTGGATTCTCGAAGAGAATTTTTTCGCCAAGACTAAATTAATTTTTCATAAAGGAAAAAGAAAGTTGCGTTTCTGTCTTCTGAAATTGCAGGTTATTCTGTGAGACAAGACTCAAGCATGGTGAAAGGGGGAGTATGTAATGTCTTTCACAAGTGTTTCTTGAAGTTCAAAGATTGTTCAAGATTGATCCAGCCATGCAAGCTCTATTTTTGACAAGATTTCAAGTTGAAGATAAGACGCAGTGATGCTGAAGATTAAAGACTGAAGTTTTGTTAGATAGATAGATAGCTAGATACAATACACGTTAAGGGGGAGTTTGTTAGAGCATATTCCTATGATACGTTGTGTCTCATGTATTGTATCTAATCTAGAGCGTCTATGTGAGTCAAGATAGTTAACTGGTCGTACCAGATGGTCAGCCGTACCAGATAGTACGGGGGTACCAAATGGTCCGCAGGTGGTACGCTGGCCAGAAGTAAGTGACTATAAATAGTTCGTGTTAGAGAGATTCTAGTTGGTTCTGAGAGTTTTAGTCATTCTTAACTGTGTGTTCGCAAGGTGTTTTCTCTTTCTACATTGTAACTCTAAGTGAATCAAGAAAGCCAAGCTTTATTTACTCGTTTGTGTGTCTCTGATTACCGAATCATGCAGTAGTAAGATCCGTCAGTGGTTTTGCAAGTGATAGCCAAGACAAATGTCTCTTTAAAAACAAGATGCAATTACAAGCAAATGGAGAGCAAGTGCATCTGACTAAAGGAGAAGAACTTGCGATAAGAATAGTTAGTATAAATAGAAGATTTTCTAATCATGTAAAGAACCTTTTTGGATGAATAAGAGAGAATATACCTTTATGTGTGTGTTTCTCTCTCTAGATTCTGAAATTGTATCAGATCCTATCAATTAATAAAAACTTTGGAATTATCACGCAATTCTCTTATTCTTTAGCTAGATTCTACAGTGAGGAACAAAATCTCATCCTAGGCTAGTGAAATTTCGTTCTTCTTCAATTGGAGCTATCCGTATTCTCTGAATTTAGAAAAGGATGGAGAAGGTTCCTGGTGATTCTGGAAAGAAAAACGCGATGTTCGTGTCGTCAAGCTTAGAGAAGAATGTTGCTAGCTCGAAAGGATCTATGGGAGGTTTTAGCGAAAAACCTTCAATGTTCTCATTTCCTGAACAAGAAAAAGGATGTTAGCGACTTGAGTAAGGATCAGAGAGATGATGATGATGATGATCGGAACAATAGTTCCAATGTTTTACGAGAATTTAATGATGAATTTCTACTGAGAAACGTTGAAATTCTTAAACAACTGAAAGACAAGCAGAATCGTGAACTCTGGCTACAGGAGGTGAAAACAAAGCTCAAATTTACTCCAGAGCGTAATTCACCAAAAGAGAAAGGGCAAAATGATTTTCTGGAAATTATGGACGATGATGCAGTAGTTGTTAAGAATTCGACAAAATCAGGTAGGTGCTATAGAACAAGTCGATTAATGAATATAAAGCTTCATAATAATTGCGACAATGTTTATAAGTTATGATTTCTGATTTCATGAATCATTTTAGGGAAAGTGTATGAAACGAATGATAAGCTTCGGGTTATCATTATTAATTACTGTTAAGATCTTTTTAATTAAAGTTTGAGTTCAATACTTTTACATACAAAATGGCGCGTTAATTTTGAATTAGTTTTTCCAGTTGAGGTTTAACATTTGAATATGTACTATTGGCAATTTTCTGGAAATTGTTTGAATATTTGAAGGAAAGTCGTTTGATTATTTGAAGAATCAAAGGAACGATTAACAATTTCTAGAAACCATATGAACATGAGTTTCAGGTTAATAATTTTGAAATCAGTGGGATAACTGATTAACGTGATGCTCACTATGCTATGAAAAGGAGGGGGAAAGCATGAGGCATAATGCATATGCTTATATAGTTGGCTGAAGTTGAAAGGAATTTGTAAGTGCTTGTGTATTTGTGCTCACAATTGCACATAAATTATCATTAAGCCCTCTGAAAGAGGCATACATTTGCAATTCCGAAAAGTCATACGGAATTAGGAAATGAAAGCCCTTCCAATTGAAGGCATGATATGATGTTATTTACATACATCATACAAATAGTTTGTGCGCGTACCCTAATACGATGAATATAATGATTACAGGAGTGCCAAATATGTTTTTACCATATTTTCCTCCTTCAATGCAAGAGCAGTCTAAATTTGCTAATTGGATCGCTAATGTGCGGTTTCCTAAAAAGTTAAAAATGCCAGTATCTGTAAAAAAGTTGGTGGGTTAGCGGATCCCGATGATCATATTTTCGATTTCTGGTCGGCTGCAAGACTAGAATGTTGGTCGGAAGAGACTTGGTGCCACATGCTGTCACACCCCGGTCAACGGATTTGGGTGTGAGCGGGACGGAATCATAGTCGCAGGTATACAGAACAACTTCTACTAAATTCAAACGTCATTTAAAACATAATACCATTTATGTTACAGCGGAAAGTTGTGGTGAAATGATAATGTCTTACATTTAAATAAAAGTCTTAGTTTGATATTGAAATCATAAATCGGTTTATTTAAGATAGGTCGGGACTACGACTCCGGTGAAGCAGGGTCGAAAGTTACAGCGAAGCCCCATTTGCACATCTTCCATGATAAGCTTAGATACCTGAGAAATCATGAGTTTAAAAGGTCAACATAAAGTTGGTGAGGTTCACAGGTTTATGATTCTATGGTAAGTTTGTAAAAACAGTTTACAGTATGTTGGAATAACAGTTTACGGTATGTTGGAATAACAGTTACAGTATGTTGGAATAACAGTTTACGGTATCTTGGAATAACAGTTTACGGTATACTTAAATGTTATGTTGGTTTACTGTCGTAGTTGTAAGATCCTACCATGAACCTCAAATTCGAATACTAACGGATTACCCACTCATGGCATTCTATCCAAAGAATACCGAACATGCAAGAATAACTGACATGTACCCCTTGACAATGTACGAAGTCAGGATTGGAGCTACCAATCTGGGCAGGGTTGTCAACCCAAATAGATCTACTCACTAGTTATCGTTTCGAGCAGAACTAATCGAATTCAATTAATAGTGGGATTCAGTTGTACAAACGTTTATAATGTCTCTGTACCATAGTTTGGGATACGGAATGGAACATGTAGTCATACGGCTAACAGGTAAACCATAACATTAAGTAAAAAGCATTTTATCAATTCATGATTTCTCCCCCATAAGTGTAAAACAGTTGTAAAGAAAAGGGGCCGTGAAACTCACATGATTCGGTGATGATGATGGATTACCGAGTGGCAACTAGCAAGTAAAGTCCTAATAAAAAATAAGACAATATGCATAAGGTTCCACATAATCATTTGAGTAACGAACGTTACCCAAATGATACCTGTCAAGTCTTGACGTATAATCCCATTTGTAGCATTTGAAAACCCGTCAGTTAATCAGTTTAAAATCAGTAAATGCTAATGCTCATGTATAACGACATTTAATGTAATTTGAATACAAGTAATGAACATGCGATAACGTATCATGAAGACCAGTCCAATCAAGTATTAAACCACGTTTTAAATAATAATATTTATTATTATTTTTAGTTCGCTTAATCGATTGAATAATTGATCGCGTTAAGTTATTATTGAAATAATTATTCTAACTTGTCGAAATAATTTTATTAAATTATTACAAGTTAAATGATTTAACACAAGTAGGTAAATATTAAAGGTAATTTTAATATTTAAGCTCATGTTATGAAAATTAGGGTTTTGAGTTAATATAAATATAATTATTATTAAAATAATTATATTAACAAACCAAAATGATTTTTACTCAAATTATGGTTTCTAAAATTCATAGGGATAATTATTTGTTGAAAATAATTATTTACTTTTCGTTACGACGTAAAACGTCTTTAAAACGTTTAAAGATTTTGTTTCATTTCCAAACGTTAAAAATAAAACATTTGATCCGGTTAAAACGTTTTGATTATTTTGAATAATCAAAAATATTCAGAATATGTTTTTCATAATTTCTATAAGTCTTTTGATTTTTTTTTTTATAAAATCATTTTTAAATAACTTTATTTATCAAATAAAGTTAGGGTTTTAATTTTAAAGACTTTTTATAGAATTATTTACCAACATAAAATATTTCCAATTTTTGTATAAATCCAAAGTTTTATACATTTTCATGTCAAATGTTTTTATTATAGTCTTTTACCACATTTGATATAAAATATATTCATATATATTTTATCCATTTTATTTTTATAAAATCTAAACAAGCATTTAAGTCTTGTGTTTTTAGATATTATATTTTTATAAAATATGACCATTTTATATAATAAGTTCTATGATGTCATTTTATGGTTTAATTTAATCAAGTAATTTTTATAAATTACTAAATTGATATTTAACCATAATAATTTCATTTAAATGGTTTGATCCATGATTTTATGTCCAAAAATTCAAGTTAACACATCTAAAGTCCATATTAATCATATGTATGTCACTAAACGTTATTTGTTCATGTTACTTGTCATTAGCAACATATTAGCTTATAAACGAGATGATTAACAAATAAAATCACAATTAAACATTCTAGTGATTTATAACCTATCAACATATGATGATGTCCACATATATCCATACAATTATATATAAACATAATAAATTCACTAAAAGATTTAATTAACCTTTAAGTTTGTAAGTTAACCCATAGATTACAAAAACACAACATAAACCCATTTTCAAACCTTACAATCTTATGGATTATGAAGAAAAAGGTAGAAATCAGTTTTAGGTGTTTTCAAACGTTAGAAAAAAAACTTCACGTTTTATCGGGTAGTTGTCAAGACTCGGTTGTTCATTTGGGTCGTTTATAACGTATTAAAAACGTAAACGTTAATGGTTAAAAGACTCACAATGGAACAGGTTAGAAACCGAGATAAAAGAAGAAAGGTGTCGGGTGGCGGTGGTGGTCCTTGGCGTCACAACAGCCTCCGGAAGCGCAGCAGCGGCTCCGACGGTGATGGTGGTGGTTGTTCACGGCCGAAGAAGAGGAGAGGCAGCAGCAGGTCGCGAAGGTGGTGGCGGGGCTGGGTGGTTGTCGTCGAGAGGAAAGAAAAGGAGGAGAGGAGAAGGCGGCGACGGTTTAGAGTGGTGGCGGTGGTCTTGGCATTTCCGAGCAGCAGCGAAGGTGGTGGCTGGTCCACGGCTACACAGCAGCAGCAGGGCTGCTCCGGCAGCATCTGCGGCCGAACGTGGTGGTGGCAGCATCTTCTGCTGCCAATGTTTGAAGTTCAGACCATTGAACTTTTCAGGTTTCTCAGCATGACTTGCAACTGCGCCAGGCACCGGTGCAACCATCATCGTGGTAAGAGCAACAGCAGAAGTAAAAACTGCAGAGACCCCAGAGGTCGCTACACCAGAGGTTGGTAAAGGCTGAGATGAGTCCATTCTGAAACGAAACCCACAGGAGAACAGTTAGAAATATTCGTACACAGAGTGTACACCAATCTGTTTAAGTTTGTTGGAAATTCAGTAATGATTAGAACAATCGTTAATAACGATTACAATACAGAAACAATAATGAACAAATACAAGGAGATAGAGTAGTAAACGAAAACACCACAGAAATATGATCACGAACAGCAGCAATCTATGTTCCTGAAACAGAAAAACACAGACAAAGAAAAACGAGAGGAACCGGGCTTGTGTTTGACACAATTCCCTTAAACAGATTCGACGTCTGTTCCCAGGGTACACCGGTTCAAAACTGTGTGTACTGCCGGACGAGAATACTTGCCTGAAACGAGACCGGAATGAAGCTGTATACGGAGATCAGCAGCAGCAGCACGACGTTGGAATGCAATTTTTCTGTGTGTTCTTTTGCTCTAAACCTGTGTATTTATACACGTAAACTGGGCATACGAAGTGAATATCATTAACCAGTAATGAATGATCGATTTATGACCATTAATCCGTAATGAATGATCAGGTTTGGAAAGCCAAAAGTCATTTCTAGAATCATCTCAAAAAATGGTTCGAAAATTAGCAAAAACGTGTCGTCCACGGACACACGTTTCGGAGCTGCATTCGTGTCCGTAGGTCGAGCGGGCACGAGTTCAGAATTTCGGCTTGACAACCCATTTTTCGCACCCCCCCCCCCCTGCGCGAGGGTATGAGCTAGAGTAAAACATGACACAAGTGATATCTAGAGCTTTGAGGTTTATCCTTATAAACCAATTCACCTTTTGCTCCCACACCAATGTGGGATAGCCCACATCACATTTTCCAAACTTGAACAAAATTCTTTTGAGATAAACATCTCATTCACACACATTTTCCAACAGTTGTTTCTCCGGCAGAAAGGAGGGAAGAGGAGAAGATGGAGGGTGGCGGTGGTGTTGTGGGTTTCTTGGCCAGAAAAAGGAGGAAGGAGGGAGGTGATGATGGTGGTTGTGGTGGATGGGGGTGGTCCCTGTGTTGTTGCTGCTCGCCGAGGAAAAGAAAGGAAGGAAGAAGGGATTGAAGGTGGTGCTTGGGTAGCTACTTGATGGGTGTTTTACGGCAGGAAAGAAAAAAGAAAGAAAGGTAGGGGTCGGTTCTTCAAGGAGAAAGAGGGAGGAGAATGGGAGTACTTGTGGTTGCTTGTTCATTCACAAAAAAAAGGTGGTTAGGTGAATTTTATGGTAAAGAGTGTGTAAGGGTGTCTAGGTGGTGTAGGGTGGTGTGGCCAAGTTGTCTACACACCCTTTTTATTTTATTTTTCCTTTTAAATAAAATCTCCTTACACTTTTTATAAAAACAAACAACAAGTAGGTTATTTATCTTTATAAAAGTTTGTCATCTTTTATAAAATATATAAGGCATAATACACAATGTGTAAATTCTATGAAATATATAAGGATTTGGAAGGAAGTAATCCTTAGTTTTTATAAATCAATAATGTATAAAAACTTTACAAGTTTATAACAATTTTTATAAAAATTAGAGGTGATGTCAACTTTTATAAAAATAAAAAGTTGATGGGCCAATATATATATATTTTTTAAATAATCCATTGGGCTTGGGATTTATATTGGGCATAAAAATTTAAAGGAAAAGTGGATCGGGTCGGTTCGTCGATTGTGGGCCGTATGGTTCCAAACGGGGCACCGGTTCGAGGCCCGGGCCCTTTGTGCATCGGTTGGTTTGCGGATCGCCACGATCATTTGGTTTATCAATATTATGTACCGGGTTAAGGTTTCGGGCTCTGTTTCATTGTTTTAGGCTTATTGGGCTTATTAGGCCATGTCGGGCCCAAATGGGTGATCGGTTGGAGTTTGGCTTAAGTCTTGACAATGATTTCAGTCTGTGATGTTTTTATTTTGTAAAAACAATTGTTCGAGTCGGTTACATGAGTTTTTCAGAAATCAGGTATAGTTTTCAGTTATTCACACGTGTTACGGTTTACGTTTTCAGTTTTGTCAGTTCGCAAGAGTTTTAAGCTCGACCGTCCAGATTGTTTAAAACCGAATAGTTTTTTAACATACGATCGCTTATCAGTTTGTCGTGTCGGTTATACAAGTGTACGACACCAGTTCCGGATAAAATATAAAAATACATTTTATATTTATTTTTCTTGTTATTGAAATTCCAAGATTACCCATAGAATCTTTATGAAGTTTACGGGTATACGCTTCAAGTACAAACGCGGGATTAGGTTTACGTCATCAGTTAACGGTCAGGTACAGTAATTAACAGTTTAAACAATAATCAGATCGGTTAATGCACATTAATGCTTAATTAAAAGTCAAAGTAAAGAGGTTTGACCTAGGGTTTTTGGACGAGGTGTCACATTCTCCCCCAGTTAGAAAAATTTCGTCCCGAAATTCAATTCTAAATCACTGGTTGTTTGTGACGTTTCCGAAAAGACGAGGATAGTTCAGACGCATTTGAGTCCTCGCGTTCCCAAGTATACTCTGGACCTCGCTATGAGTTCCTGCGCACTTTGACAGTGGGAATGCGGCTATGCTTCGTTCTCGTAAGGTCTTGGTCAAGTATATATCTTGACACGTCCCTCAATAAAGTGAGGCATTTTATCAACTTGAATTTTGTTAAGTGGGACGACAAGCGTTTCGTCAGATAAGCATTCCTTTACGATTACTAAAGTGAAAGACATCATGCAAACTACTTAGCTATACGGGAAGGCATAGACAGTAAGCTACTGGTCCGATTGTCTTAGTGATTTCAATAGGACCAATGTAACGAGTGTTAAGCTTTCCTCGTTTGCCGAAACTGATGAGACCGTTTTCAAGGTGACACTCTAAACATGACGCGGTCACCCTTTTTAAAGGATAAGAGTTTGCAATGATTGTCGACAGATAAATCTCAATGGTCTGATAAAAGAATGAGGATTGACACATGGATGAACGAGGTTTTGAGTATGAAGGTTTCTTGACAAGTCAGGATTTCTCATGAATGGACTCTACCAGGATTTTCATGCAGTTCAAATTACAATTATGTGTGCACCCACAATTGTGATTTGCCTTACATGATCAGCCTAAGCTTTGCTCATACTTGAGTTTTCAGTTTGTCGGAAAATAAAATGTATCGGGGACAAGATGGCTTATGGAAAAGTTTAGATTAATTCGCTATCGGACGGGATCTTCCTTTGATTTCCGGAATTTCTAATGATAACAATAATGGAAATGCGGTTTGGCTCCAGTCTATTGGTCTTGCAGTCTAAGATCTTAATAGGTTCTTAGACAAGATAGGTGTGTAGGCCATTGATCCAATCCGTTCCAGGATCTCAAGGGACCGATGAGCCTTAAGCATACTTAGCTTTCCCAGGTCTAGTTACCTCCGTCTGTGTAACATCCC
>JBCNJP010014280.1:0-11157 GCA_039602395.1 Deinandra increscens subsp. villosa | reverse complement strand
CATGTCTTAAAGTGAGTTGTAGTGCCTATTTGGTTGGTGGCGTATCATATGGTCCGGCGGATCATATGATCCGGCGTACCAGTTTGGTACGCTGGGTGCTATGTCACTTACTATAAATAGCCTGTGTGTTAGAATGTGTAGGTAACGAGTGAAACACTTCTGTCATTCTACACCTTTCTGTGTGTGTTTCTAGAGAGAGAAACCAGGGAGTCTTCATTGTAATCTCAAGTGATTCAATACGAATTCTCTTATTTACATCTCGTGTTTGTTACGTTGATCAAAGCATGCAGTAGTAAGATCATTTCTCATTTCTACAGCACTGAGTATGCCATGAAGTTCACTGAGTCTCATCTTTTTCAAATTCTTGCATTCCCTGATGCTTACTGTGTAAACTGTCCACACAGAAGGCAGGGAACGTAGGAATTTTCTGTTCACATCTACTTGTTCTAGTTTAACATCCACTTTTTGGAGTTCATCAAGCAGCGAGACAAATCTTAAGTACTGGTTTGTCATTGTTTCACCAGATTTGAAAGTAAAGTTTTCATACTTTTGTTTTAAAACATCTTTCTTGTTTTCTTTTACTTCACTGGTTCCTTCATACATTTCACTTAAGGCATTCCACAGGTCAAATGCAGTTTTATATCCTTTAAACCCACTTAAAATGGAATTAGGAAGTGCAGCCTGTAGAGTCCAATATGCCTTATGGTCAAATTCAAGAGCAGTGTAGTCAGATTCAACATATTTATCTAATGGCTTAGGTATCTTGACTTCTGCATCATCAGCAGATGAAACCATTGGTGAGTAGGGTCCTTTAGTGAAAGATTTCCAAATACGACGGTCCAAAATCCTAACAAAACCTTCCATCCTGAGTTTCCAGGTACCAAAGTCATCAGGAGTGAACATTGGTGGTTTGTTGGAGGAGCCATTTGAAGCTTGTAAAGTAAACAAGTAAAGTATCGACTTTGAAGCACAAAAATTCTTCAAAGTGAGAGCCAAAGCTCTGATACCACTTGTAGGATCGTTATTAGTTATGAATAAACTAAAACTAAGCCCTTTACTTGCAAATATAACCCTGCGGAATTAAAGTTATAGTTCACTTTACTTAAGCGATATTAAACTCTTGTATAATGTAAATGCTTGATTTGCAGAATAGTAGAGACAACAAAATATCGAATATTCGGCACTATTTGCATTAACTCAAAGCTACACTATTACAAGTAATAACCACACTGATGATCGTGATGATGTGTAAACTAAGAGATAACAGCTATATATAGTGCTAATGAGATCAATGACAGCCATTGATCTCATGCGATCTAATCTAGACCGTAAACATAAAAGTCAAATACAAACTACCAAAAGAATAAACATCGACAATCGGAATGACTTGCGTGTTGGCAGCAACAATCTACTTTAGGAGAGCGGCTTAAATCTGATTTAGAAGCATACGAGAAGCTTTTGCAGGATTGGACTTCTGAAAAGACTTCTCAGGAAAAGTCAGGTTGAACTCTTTATCTGGTGGATAAACGAGTTCACCCGGAATATTCGCTAAGTAACAAAACTGCTTCTTTCCGCTTGAACTGCCTGTTCCGCTTGAAGTGTGAATTCCGCTTCAACTTCAACTTCAGCCGGAACTAGTAAAATTGGCATTTCAGCCGGAAATCTTCCAAGCTCTATTTTTCCTTACAATCTATTTTTCCTTACAGTGGTGTGATTCCCTGAGTCTGTGTTCTTAGTGTCTTGAGTTGTAATTGTTCTTTGATCAATAAAACAACTCTTAATTACTCGTTTTGTATCCGATATAGCTAGATTGAGTAGATAATCCGATGCTCACGACTTTTCATCTGGAAAAACTTTCAGATGAATCCTTCTTCTGTTTCTTACCTCCGAATCCTTTCTCCATTGTAGATATGAAAACCTGAGCTAAATGATGAATTTGATCCAAACTTGTATCGTTCTTTTCTTTCGAAATCTTCTTTCACATATTCTTTTTGTCTTTCCTCTCAACTTTATTATTTTCACTACCCAGACTTGAATGCTTGTAACCCAGTAGCTTTAAAAATTCAACTTGAAACTTAGAAGAACCAGCTTGAGCAACTTGAGTAAATTTAGCTTTAATTCCCTTTAAGTTATTTGCTTGAACTAACTCAGCAGCAACTTTTTCTTCAAATACTTTCTTCTCATCTTTCTTGAATAACCGTCAGACGGATCTTACTATAGGTTTGCTTGATTGTAGAGTGAACACGAGACGTAAATAATAGTTTGTTTTATTGAAATCAACAAAAACTCAATTACAAACTCTCTTTTAGGCTCTCTAGAGAAACACTTTCCAAACACATAGTTAAGAACTTGTCTCTCTCTTCTAGTTATTACATTCAAAGCACAAGTTCCTATATATATGCGTCTGGTCCGATCTCCGTCCGAACTCCAAGTTCGGCTGGTCCGAACCTCAGGTTCGGACCTAGTTCGGCCGGCAGCTTCAACTTGTCTTGAAACTTCACATCGTCTCGTTCAGATACTTCACATGACGCACTGATTATGTTTAAACAAACTCCCCCCCGTCATGTGCAGTATCTGTTCACCAGTTAAAACATATTCTTCGAACAAACTCCCCCTCAACTTGATGGAAGCTTGATCTTGAATATTTGACGATGCACACAGTTTCTTTCTTCCTTACTAACAGCTAGAGAAGACTTGAAGTTGTGATTAACTCTTTTCCTTTGAGTACCTGGCCAACATAAATAATCTTGGCGCAAAACTTCTTTTTAATAATCCAAGATATATTTTGGAAAATGTTTTTCGTATCTTGTGTCGATCAATCGAAAACAAATAAGAAATAAAATCTTTTTGACTTTTATGAATTTTATACTAAAACACACCAAAAATCTTTTTGATATTTTCTGAAATGACAGAAACAAACACTATTTTTGTCTTTTGCGAGAAAGATCACGATGCAAGATCATATCAGACATAATGCATCTAGCACATTTGAATACTTGACGATGCACATTTTTCTTTCATCTTTATCTACACCTTCAGAAGACTTGAAGTTGTGATACACTCATTCCTTGGAGTACCTAATCAACATAAATAATCTTGGCGCAAAACTTCTCTTCGAGAATCCAAGATAGAGATTTTTAAAGTTTTTTCGTATCTTGTGTCGATCAATCGAAAACAAATAAGAAGTAAAATCTTTTTGGCTTTTAGAAAGTTTATATCAAAACAAATCTAAAATCTTTTTGATTTTTCAAACTTATGCTAAAACACACCAAAAATCGTTTTGTACTTTTCTAAAATTAAATGTAAATGCAATGCATAAACAAACTCTGTTTATGGTATTTTGCCAGAAAAATCACAACGCGAGATCATATAAGACATAACGCATCTAGCACATTTCAATTTCGGTCTTAATTAGCATGTAAGCTAAGATAATCACAAATACAACATTTATGCTTATTTCAGCACGCACCAATCATTTTTATCATTTTCAGATATGTTTAAGGTTATTTTTGTCATGCACTGATAACTCGGCCTCCACTCTATCAGAATTACTAGATAATCATCATTTTTAACATATAGAAGCAAATTTGCTTTGAGATTTAATCATCCTTGATGAGTCATGCAAAAATAAAACAAAACCCCAAATACCTAGCAATCAGGTCGGCCTTGTGAACACGCAGAGAAAGCCCAAGTATTTAAGAAAATAAGAAAACAAACAAGTTGAAGTTGTATAATCCAACAACAATCAGGTCGGTTCTTCCGAACACGCAGAGAAAGTCTGATGGATTATACGAAACACTAATAAAAATAAAGCAGAATGTCAAACGAACAACAATCAGGTCAATCTTTCGATACGCAGAGAAAGTCCGATTGTTTGACAAAATAAAGAAAATCAAACAAGTTTAAATCTTTCAAAATGAAAACATGCATTCATTAAGATATCTCATTATTCTATTTTTTTTTTTCAGAATCATCACATATCATTCATCAAGAAGCAAACAACCAAAAATTATCAGGCAAACTTTATGTTTATATCTTACTTGCAGATGTCAGATTAGTCATGCACATTTACAGATTATACAAGTACCTACAACCTTTAGACTTAGTCTATCCATGGCAGATAACGTATATGCTCATGTACTTTCATTTCTCGCTTTTGTCGGATCAATTTCTCAATTTTTCTTTTCATGTTTTTTATATATTTACCAATTTCTCCCCCTAAAATTCAAACAAACACTATGTTTTTGAATTTTCAAATGGTCTCCCCTAAAAATATGAACGACAGAAAATGAAAAACAAAAAGAAAATGATCGATCAACACTTGACACATTTTTAAAAATGATATGATTGAAAATCAGTTTTTCAAAGATAAGCACGATGCATTTTAACTTAAAAAACACAAGTATCTCACTGTCAGCAACCTCTTGATTACTATCAGGTCTTCCTGAAATACCTGCAAACACTGAAAAATAGTAAGTTCTTGAGACCCCGACCCTCATCCCCAACGATGGTAGGTCGTCCAGTGTCTTCAACAAAATCTGTGTTGGCCGTGGAGACAACTTTCGGTCTCCATTCTTGTTTTAATATTATGATTTCTAGTGAACCATCGTCAACTGATGAGTGGCAATTAGAACTACTACCCAATTTTTCCGAAAGAGACTTCTTTTTCCATGAAAATTTAGTAGTGGGCATTGGTTCACTAAAAATAATGCCATCAAGATCAACATACTTTGTGTGTTTGGCATTTGATGAGGAATTGTTAGTTGTCATAGGACAATTATTTGCATAATGACCCTTCTGACGACTAACATAACAAAGTCTTTTACCAGTTGGATGGATTGAAATTGGTTTTCCAAACTGATCAGTGAGACCTTCATCATGGATTTTTGAAAACACATGTTTTGATTTCTTTGGTTTGTGAAATTTTGGAAAACATATTGGAGAATCATAAAAACCCAAATCATCTCCATAACCAAAGAATTTATCTTTATGATAAAACTTGTTAGATTTAGCAGAATAAAATGAATCTGAACTGTTACCTCCTTGTGGTGTAGCATCAGATATACAAGAAGACTCTTCAGAAGAAAGCTTTTCATCTGGTGAAGAGACGTTTTGCTTCCAACATTGTGCCTTCGTATCTGAATACACCCTCTGCTTCTTTATCTTCTTCGCTTTAAATTCCTTGTTGTTGAAATCCTTAGTCGGCATTTCTGTTCCTTTAAATCCCAAACCACCATTTTCTGTTTAAACTTATCTTGAACAGAATTTGGTATCTTATGACCTTGTTTGGCAAGTTTTGTAATTTCAAATTTGATTCCTTTCAGGTCATTCTTTCCAGAAATCAATGAATCATCTATCATAATTTCAGAAAACTTTGGCACTATTACATTTTCTGGATTTCCATTAAACACTTGTTCTTTCTCAAGAAAAGTAGATTTAGCATCAAACTTCAATCCTTTGCAATAGTAAACCATCTTTTTATTATTTTGAGATTTTGACTTGGTTTTCTTTCCTGAGCTGGTATCAGCAAACTTTGAATAATCATGTTGTTCAACACCAGATGATATAGCTGGAACATGTAAAACCGAGATACGATCTTACTACTACGTGTATCAATCAATCATAGGAAACACGGATGTAAATAAGAGATTTGTATTGAATCACTTGAAGATTACAATGAACTCTCTCTAGTTTCTCTCTCTAGAAAACACACACAGAAAGTGTAGAATGACTCAGAGTGTTAAGCTATCATTCTAACACAACCTATTTATACTTAGTGACAAACAGCCTGCGTACCAAATGGTTCACCATCTGGTACGTACGTACCATATGGTCCGGCGTACCATATGGTAAGTCACCTAGAATGTTGCCACTACAACTCACAGACTCACTCTAATCTAGATACAATACACGAGACACATCATAGCATAGGTATATGCTCTAACAAATTCCCCCTTAACGTGTAGTGTATCTATATTCTAACTAAACTTCAGTCTTCAATCTTCAACATTCCTACATCCGATCTTCAATTTGAAATCTTGTCAGAAATAGAGCTTGCATGCCTGGATCACTCTTGAATCATCTTTGGACTTCAAGATCCACTTGTGAAAGATATAACAAACTCCCCCTTTCACCATGCTTGACTCTTGACACACATAACCTGCAATTTCAGAAGACAAAAACGCGGTTTCCTTTTTCTTTTGAAAATTTAATTTGATCTGGGCGCAAAACTTCTCTTCGAGAATCCAAGATATGTGTTTGAAATTTGATTTCGTATCACATGTCAATCGGTCGAAAACCAATAAGAAATAAAATCTTTTTGGCTTTTTGAAACTTTATATCAAAACACACCGAAAATCTTTTTGAATTTTTCAGATATGAACCATAAAGGCACTACAGAATCAGACACTATTTTTGTCTTTTGCGAGAAAGATCACAACTTGGGATCATATTGAACATGACATGCTGAACTACACTTCAATTTCAATTACTTCAGCACATAAGTCATGTCGATTACTGGTATAATTTGTCCATCTTAAACTCAGGCACAATCATACTCATAACATCTAGATATGTTATTAGTATTGATTAGATTTGCCTTGACCAGTGTACCCCACACTATCAGACATACTCAGATATGTATTTTATTTCATATCACACTTTGTGATTCATTTGTGAGTTAATCACATAATGATTGTACTTATGATTTAGTCAACTGTGTTCCATTCAAAAAGAAATAAGAACGTTAAATCATCTACCTTAAGGTCGATCTTTCGATACGCAGATAAGGCCTCGGATTTAACAAAATAAGAAAAATAAAAACAAGTTGAAATTGTATAACCGAACAACAATCAGGTTGGTACTCTTATACACGCAGAGAAAGTCCGATGAGTTATAGGAAACACCAAAGAAAATAAAGCAGAACGTCAAACGAACAACAATCAGGGTGATCTTTCGATACGCAGAGAAAGTCCGATCGTTTGACAAAATAAAGAAAATCAAACAAGTTTAAAGCTTTGCAAAATGAACATATGTATACACAGTGACTTCTCATTTTCTTTTTCACATATCTTTTCTTGATATATCATGAGATATGCATCAAGATGTTGTCCACTTGGTCAAGCATTAGTATTTAATGAATATCACATTTGAATACTTTCTGATTAATGCCGAGCCTACCAAGCACATCGAATAATGATCTTATGGCTTTTTCATCTAATTTATCCACGAGTCAGACACATGAGCCAATGTACCATCATTTCCCAATTATGTCGGATACAATTTCTCATTTTTCAATGTTTTTATATTTTCTGTTTGTCAATGTTTTTGTATTTTTCTTTTTCTCCACCTTAAAATTAAAACTCTATTTCTCTATTTTTGGATTTTCATTTTAACAAAAACAAAAAGACACTATTTTTGGTATTTTCAATTTTCTTCCCCTAAACTACATACGAAATGTAAAAGAAAGAAAATTGACCTTTCGACATGGATACCTTTCACGTTTAGCTTTTAGAAAAAAACTAGTTTTTGAAATTTGATATTCCTTATAATTTAAGTTAAAGCAGCAGAATACTCCTCCATCAGCAACTTTTCAATCACCGATAGGTCTTCTAAAATTACCTGCACACTGGCAAACACATTAGTTTATAAATAACCCGAAGCGAATCGCTTCTGGTCGACCAGTATCTTGGTTTCCTTTCGAAACCACTTTAGGTTTCTAGATTTGTTGTTTTGGTAAATCAGTATCTGATGAACCAGTCACAGTCGATTGTGACGAACAACCTACATATGGAATATTTTGAAAATGAGGAATAAATCTTCCTTGAGTTTTGAAAAATATAGGTTGTGAATATTCATCAAATACTCTGCCATATTCGTCAATGACTCTCTGTTTGGCAGATTTACCAACATGTGGAACCTTTCCCCTTTTTGATGTAGAAGCAGCAGAAACCGGACAATCTTGTGCCATATGCCCTTTTTGTCGGCAATTATAACACAAGCGATTATTTACATTTCGCCTTTTGGGAATCTGCAAAGCTTCACAAACATCAACATCTCCAAAATGATCATAAAAGGAATCAAATACTTGATATCGATGATCATGAACCCATTTGGATGTCGGGCTCTTTGGTGTAGAATTTGAACCTCCAGAAGAATATTTAGCAACTTGGTTCTTCTTTGGCTTTGGAGCATCAGCAGGTTTGATAAAAACCTCAGCTATTTTCCGAGAATCCACACAATGTAGTGGAAATTCTTTGTTAGAAAATATTTGTTCCGAACCTTTGAGTTTGTAAAACCTCTCCGGTTGAACTTTTTCAGCATTGAAAACATCTTTCTTGACTTGCTTCAAATTGATTCTCTGCAAATTTTGTTGCTGTTGAACCGTAGCAACATTCACTGTAACCTCTTTCTTTTGAAATCCCAAACCTGTATGTTTTCCAGAAACATTCTCTTCTGAACCAAATGTTTTATGCCCGGTCTTTGCAAGACGAGAAAACTCTGCTTTGATCTTGTTGACATGTTTTGGAGCATCAGCAATAGTTTCAACAATGTCAGTTGTTGAACGTGCAGATTTCTATTAGCAATCGGATGAAGAACCAGACACAACCTTTGGAGCTTCAGAAATTTTAGCACTTTTGTCTTTCTTCTCTTTCTTTTCTTCAACCGATTTGGAATCATTAAGTCCTTCTTTGAGACTTCCTGGTGGTGACACAGTTTTGTTGAACATCTTCTCAAAATTGTCATCTTTGACCAAGAAACATGTAAAAGATTGTGAATTAGTAACATTGTTCAAAAGACGTTTTGAATCAATGACTTCTACTTTCAGATCAGAAATCTTTTGTTGAGCTTCAGCCAACTCCTTTTCGGTTATAATCAGCTTCTTTGCCATTTTATTAGTTTCATACTTTTGCAATCTTAACTCATCTAGTCCAGCCCACAATTCCTTCTACAGGTTATCTTCATTTCTTTTCTGAATATCTAAATTTGCATTTTGCAACTTGTTCACTCTAACCAACTCCCTCTTCTCATCAAGTAACTTTTCCATATCGAGCTGATAGGATTGAATCTTAGTAGCTTGATCATCAGAAAGTTTAGTAAGAGTATCGAGTCTGGACTTTGATTTGTCAAAAAGATTTTGAAAATCTTTTGCAGCATCCTCAGCTTCATCTTTCCATTTTTTGACTTCTTTGACTAATTCAGCCTTTTCGACAGATAACATTGTAATTTTCTGTTCAAACTCTTGTAAAACATTTTGAAATTTTGATTCTTTCTCTATAATCTTTGCTTGAAAATCTGCAAACTTTTCTTTCTGAGAAGAGAATTCTTGAATTAGATCTTCTAACTTTTGTTGTTCATGTGCCAAGTCTTCTATCCTTCTTTTATTGTCCTCAATCAACAACCCATTTTCCATGATCAATCCTTTAATCTTCTTGTCTTTCTGAGAACAACACTCACAAATAGATTCATAACCACTATTTCCAGAACCACTTATTTCAGATTCCGAATCAGATACTTCGACTTCATCATCACTATGAACAACTTGAACAAGAAATGCAGACTCATCACCTTCCTCAGTAGCCCAATCATAACCTTCATTCAATGCTTTTGTTTTCCAATCAGGAATAATAGCAGTTAAAGCAAGGGGTTGAGAATCATCAGAAGTTCGTCCCCAGTTATATTGTTTATCAACTTGAGAAACTAAAGCTGTTGGAGGCTTTGATGAAGAAGTAGTCGTTTTTGAACATTCACGAGCAAAATGTCCAAAATTAGAACATTTGAAACACTTTGCCTTTGATTTATCTATTCCAACTTTGCCATCCGGATTTAAACTTTGATAGCATGTCTTCTTTTTGAACCTTTTAACTCTTTGAGCTAACATCGCCAATTGTCAATTGATATCCATTTGTTCAAGATTATCAGGATCAATCTGATCAAAATCTTCTTCAATCAGATTAGATTTTGTCAAACCACCATTCTGCAATCCATAATAGGAAGACAATAAAGCAGAAATTAATGCCAAATGTTCATCAGGTGTTTTTGCTGAAAATGAAGTCTGACTTGAATGATTTGGAATAGTGAAGTTACATCCTCTTGATGAATTTCCAGAATTTCCTGAACCATGACCAACAACAAAAGCTGTTTGAGGTGGATTTGATGAATCAACACCAAATGATTTAGACTTTGCATTGATACTTGCAGAATTTTGACCATGGTACAATTCAGGATTTTGGAATTGAGCAGTTGACTTGTTTGAGGTCATCATTTCCATCTCTCTAGCATGAAGCGTTCCGGTTAAATCATGAAATGATAATGCATAATATTCTTTATCATGAGTAAGCAATAACACATAATTTTCCCACTTTTCCGGTAATGCTTCTATCAATTTCTCCTTCAATTCCTCCTCGGTCTTTTCAATTTTAACCACTTTCATCTCACTAATCAGATGTGAAAACCTTGAAACAAGATGAAAATGCGTGAGCATCGGATCGTCTACTCGATCTAGCTAATCGGACATCGAAACGTAATTAACCGTACATAATTTTCCCACTTTTCCGGTAATGCTTCCATCAATTTCTCTTTCAACTCCTCCTCGGTCTTTTCAATTTTAACCACTTTCATCTCACTAGTCATATGTGAAAACCTTGAAACAAGAGCAGAAATATTTTCTTTTTCATACTGTTGAAAATTTTCAAATTCCTTGTTTAACACTTTTCGTCTATTCTTCTTATATTGGTCATTACCTTCACATCGAGCAGATAAAGCATCCCATAACTGTTTAGCTTTCTTGTAAGTGCTGAATTTATGCAACAGCTCAGTAGGTAAAGCCATGGTAAGATAACCATAAACTTTTTGTTCAAGCTCATAACTTTTTCTTTCATCCTTATCAAAATCTTGAATTTCCTTATACTCTCCTTCTTCAGTTGGACGTACATACAACTTTCGAATCGGAATCCACAAATCAATATCATTTGTGCTAATGTAAGCAGAAAAACGTTGCTTCTAATTTTGATAATCTTCCAACTTTTACAGCTTAGAAACTTTCTGACTTGTTCCTATTTCATTATCAAAATTGAGCATAGCTTGTACCGTGCTTTGCATAGCCGCAAACACTTGAAAATCAGACATTTTCCACCGAAAATGATACTTCAAAACTTC
>JBCNJP010014279.1:0-11161 GCA_039602395.1 Deinandra increscens subsp. villosa | reverse complement strand
AAATTCTATCCACTTGCGAAAATTTAGGGGCAATTGTTATACCCTGAATTCTCGGCTGATAATCCAGGGTGCAGGTATAGGCCAAGGACAGGAGTGACCCAGGAATTGTATAACCCAGAATTTAACAGGTAAAGTTCAAATGACCCTGAATGTATCAGGAGTAAAGTAATGTCCCAGGATGTCGCTGTAATCCAGGAAAGTCCATATTCATTTTATTTTATTCTGGTTACGCATTATTATGATCCAGGATGAGTCTAATCCAGGGTCATCCTTATTCTACGAATGACCCAGCATGTAGAAATGACCCTGCATGCTAGGACATTGTTACTAACGTATTTTGTGCCTTTATCTAAGTGAAGACAGGTTGACGAAGTCTCCCAACGGTCGAATAAAAGAAGCTAGAGACTCATTTAGCACGTGGTCAAAGGTTGTTAGCTGGAGATTCGGTCAACTAACTGAAAGAGACGTTAAGAGAAAGATCCTTGGAATATCAGAGAAGTTGTTGAAGATCTAGGAGTATAAATAGGACCCTTACCTTAGACTTATTTTTCAGCTCATTCGAGCTTTACTCATTGTATTCTCGTACTAAACTCTCTGATTACTCTCTGTACTCAAACATTTACGTGTGTTATCGCTACCCGGGGTTTTTATTCCGGCGGCGCCTTAGAGACATCTAAGGGCTAAGGGCTTTTCCCTAGTAAAATTCTCGGTGTTCCTACTTGCATTTCAAGTTACATTCGTGTTGCTAAGCTTCTTAACGGATTTCATAAGCAAACCTAACTTTTTACCAAGGATTTTAGTTGTTTGTCCCTGGAATTCTACTGTTACCCCAAGATTTCTTCAAACTGTTTTCATATCTAAATCCTAGGCACCGAACCTCACATTCATATTTGGTTCAAAATTTACTAATCTTGCTTAAGTAAATTTTAGCCAAAACAGTGATTTCGATGAATGATCAGGTCATGCACATGCAAGTAATGGTCAAAAACACGTTCGTGGGTTTTCATTGCTCGTTTGTGTATGCTTCTAACTCCTATACTAGCAGAAGAACTCTATGGCCAAATCTTGGTCATCACGGCTGTTTTGTTAGTTCGAACCCGTGGGTCATCTTGGGGGACTTTAATACCGCTTTACATCTTGCTGATAAATCTACAGGTTCTTCCAAAACTGATATTGGAATGATTGAGTTCCAGGAGTGTGTCTCTAACTTGGAAGTGTTTGATATAAATAGTATGGGGCTTCACGTCACGTGGAACCAGAAACCTAAGGGTGGTAAGGGGCTGCTGAAAAAACTAGATAGGGTGATGGGCAATACCTTTGCTATTTTTCAACCTTATCGTATTTCGAATCATTCGTCGTGTGTTTTAAATATTCCAAGAATGATGGCCAAAAAACATGCTCCCTTTAAATTTGCCAACTTCCTTGCTTACAAGTCAGAATTCTTGGAAATAGTTAAGAATAACTGGGCGGTTAAAACTTATGGGGTCAGCTAATTTATTCTTGCTAAAAAGTTAAAGATCCTTAAGAAACCATTGCGTAAGATGTTTACAATGCAAGGGGATATCCATAAAGGGGTTGAGATTCTTCGTGGCCAACTTGATGAAGCCCAAAAAGCCCAATATTTAAACCCGGAGAATCAAATTTTTCGGTCCTGGCAGGCTGAATGTCTCCGTTGTTTTCAGTCTGCGGCCCTTGATGAGGAGCGTTTTTTAAAACAGAAAGCCAGAATACATTGGTTAGCTACTGGGGATTTTAATTCAGCCTTTTTCATAAGTCCCTCAAAAGCGGACATCATAGAAACAAGATTGAGGCTATTACTGATCGTCATGGCATCACCCACTTTGGTGATGCAATCCCGGCTGTTTTAGTTACTCACTTTGAGAACTTCCTCGGGGTGGAGTCTGCCACCAATCTTGATGATCTCCCCAACCTATTCTCCAACAAACTGAATGTGGAAGATGCGACAAGAATGATTAGAGAGGTGACGTCGAAAGAGGTTCATGATACTCTCCTATCTATTCCTGACGATAAAGCTCCGGGCCCTGATGGTTATACTGTGGCTTTTTCAAAAAGGCATGGTAGATTATTGGTCATGATTTCACTGCTGCGGTCCGTGATTTTTTTGTTTCTGGTAATCTCTTTTAGGAACTCAACCATACTTGTCTTGCCTTAATTCCGAGGGTCCAGAGTCCATCGTCTGTTTTAGATTATCGTCCTATATCTTGCTGCAACATTGTTTACAAATGCATCAGTAAGATCATTGCTAATCGGATTAAGGATGGGTTGAGTCATATCATTAGCATCAATCAGTCGGCTTTCATTCTGGGGCGCCGTATCTCTGACAACATTCTTCTGACCCCAGGAGCTGATGCATAACTATCATAGGGAGGCAGGACCACCCCGATGTGGTTTTAAAATAGACATCCAAAAAGCTTATGACACGGTTAACTGGAAGTTTATGGAGGAATGCTTAGGGGCTTCGGCTTTCATGATAGAATGGTTTTGTGGATTATGAAGTGTGTTACTTCTGCTTCATATTCGATTGGTATTAACGGAGATATCCATGGTTTCTTTCGTGGAAAGCGGGGTCTGCGGCAGGGAGATCCAATCTCTCCTTACCTGTTTACTATGGTTATGGAAGTTCTCACCTTGATCTTCCGAAAAAACATTGATGCTGATTCTGCATTTCAATTTCATCACAAATGTGGAAAACAACGTTTTATTAACCTCTGTTTTGCAGATGATTTATTCTTATTTGCCCATGGAGATGTTTCTTCTGCCAAGTGTCTTCACCGATCCTTGCAAGAGTTCTCTGCTATGTCTGGGCTTATCCCGAGTGCTCCTAAGAGTACAGCTTAATTTGTAATGTTCCTCCTGATATCAAAGCTGCTATCTTACTTGTTATGCCTTTTGTGGAGGGCACTCTTCCTGTTAGGTACTTGGGTGTACCGCTTGTTACGTCTCATCTCCGGTACAATGATTGCTCTATTCTTGTAGAGAGGATTACCCTCCGGACTTCTAGCTGGTTGAACCGTTTTCTTTCTGCCGCTGGCCGGCTTCAACTTGTGATTTCAGTTTTGGCTTCGATGCAGGTTTATTGGTCTTCTATGTTTATCCTTCCTTCGCGTATTATTAAAGAGCTGGAGGCCAAGATGCGTGATTTCGTGTGGCGTGTGGGGTCTAAGTATAATGGCAGGGCTAAAGTGGCTTGGAAGGATATTTGTGTTCCGAAATCTGAAGGTGGTTTGGGCATCCGTAGATTAAGGGATTCTAATAGGGCTCTTATGACTAATCACGTTTGGAGTATTTTTACGAAACGTGATTCTTTATTGGTTGCTTGGGTTTACTCTTATCACTTACGTGATTGTAATTTTTGGGATTGTCGCATATCGACTACCTGTTGTTGGGGATGGAGAAAGATTCTTCAAACGCGTCCTTTTCTTCGTGATTTCATTAGGATCGAGCTGGGAGATGGTCAGAATACCTCTGCCCGGTTTGATTTTTGGAGTAGTACGGGGCCGTTGTGTTTTCGAATAACAAATAGAATGATCTATAATGCCCGTTTACATGCTTCTGAATCTGTTGCTACAATTGTTGATAAAGGGGTGCCTGCAGAGTGGAACATCGAGACGCCGGCTTTATCTCCGGACTTTCTGGATAAAACCGTTTGGTTTTCTGATAACGTCTCCAAGGATTTTAGTACTTCGGTTGCCTGGGAGTCCATTCGCTATCGCCTGCCTAACGTTCAATGGGCTTCGTCGGTCTGGTTTTCTCAATGCATTCCTAAGCATGCTTTCAACTTATGGCTGATTCTTAAAAATAGATTGCTTACTCAGGACAGGATTCTGCGCTGGGACTCAAATCGCCGCTCTCAAAACATGATGTGTTGTCTCCTCTGTTATGCTGAGTATGATTCAATCAATCATTTGTTTTTTCAGTGCCCGTTCTCTACTTCGATCTAGCTTTCTATTAGATCGAAGATAGGGCTCCAGAACTCCTCTATGGCTTGGGATGATATTCTGGCTAGTCTTATTGCTTCGGCTAGATCGAAATCTTTTGATGCGGTCATTAGCCGTATTGGGGTGGCTGCTGCTGCTTATTATGTGTGGCAGGAGAGGAACAATAGGCTATTTCGCAATCAGACTCGTCCTCCTGACATTCTTGCTAGTGTTATCTTGGAAACGATCAGACTTCGCTTACTTTCATTGACTTTTAAGAAGACTGCTTTTGTGGAAGCTAGATTGGCTGATTGGGGGATCTTAGATGCTGCTGTCTTTGATAACGGAGGCTGATTAGTCTAGCCCTTCCGTGTTTGTCTTTTGTTTTTTGGGGTCTGGTTGTGTTTTTTTGCTTGTTTGCCGTCCTGGGGTCCGTCCCTGTGTTTTTTGGCTGGTTTTTGCTTTGGCTGTTCTGTACTTTTTCTGTTATTAATTTTATCACCGGGGAAACCCTTTCCGAAAAAAAAGGTTATACAAAGAATGCTACTGTTACCGATTTGTTTTCTCAGGATGGGGGGAATTGGCCTGTTGCGTGGAGAGATTTTTTTTCCGGTTTTGAATGAAGTTTCTAACACTGTTATACATACGGAGATTGATGATAGGCTGCAAAGGAGAGTTGGTGACAAACGGGATGACTTCTCCGCCTCGTTGGTTTGGAACTTGATCCGTACCCGTGGTCCTGCTGTCCCATGGGGCAGTTTTATTTGGTTCGCTCAATGTATTCCTCACCATGCTTTCATGGTGTGGCTTGTTATGCGGGAAAGGCTTTTACCTCAGGATAAAATTCTTAAGTGGGATTGCACGAGAAGGAGGAATATGAATATGATGTGCTACCTTCTGTGCTTCAAATGCTATGACTCTCATCATCATCTATTTTTTGAGTGTGCGTGTTCTGCTCAGGTTTAGAATAAAGCTCGTTCTAAGACTTGTATTAACGACATGGGCAAATCGTGGTTCAATATCTCGAGTTTCTTCAGTGGGAGTTCCACTGTTTCTATCGAGATGGTGGTTGCAAAGCTTGTGGTTCATGCTTCTGTCCAGTACATTTGGCAGGAAAGAAATAATAGACTCTTCAAGAATAATACTCGCCCTCCTGACTCTCTTGTGGAAATCATTTGGGATACTGTCCGTTGCAGACTTATTGGGCTCAAGTTCAAGAAGACTTGTAGAGTGGTGCAAACTCTTGATTTTTGGGGTCTTGGAAGTGTTCACAGAGATGAGGATGGCATCACTTAGTGTTTTCGGTTATGCTTGGTTTATTTCTTAGTTTTTTGGTCTAGGTGGTTTTGTTCTTGTTTGTTTCTTGGTGGTTTTGTTTGGCTTTCTTAAAAAACTCTTCAAGAATAATACTCGCCCTCCTGACTCTCTTGTGGAAATCATTTGGGATACTGTCCGTTGCAGACTTATTGGGCTCAAGTTCAAGAAGACTTGTAGAGTGGTGCAAACTCTTGATTTTTGGGGTCTTGGAAGTGTTCACAGAGATGAGGATGGCATCACTTAGTGTTTTCGGTTATGCTTGGTTTATTTCTTAGTTTTTTGGTCTAGGTGGTTTTGTTCTTGTTTGTTTCTTGGTGGTTTTGTTTGGCTTTCTTTGCTAGGTGTATGCCCCTAGTTTTGAACTAGTAAGGACTCTCCTTACTACTTGTTTTTTTTGTGTGGTATATATATAGAATCACCGGGGTAACCCTTTACCCAAAAAAAGATTGCTGGCTTAGTCCTGTGTATTCTAATATCAAATTGTGTAGTTTTACCGAAAACGCAATTTCAAGTAACAAAGTGTTAAAGATAACGAATTTCGAATAAAATATATGGTTTACTTTGCATTTATATGATTTGGTAGGATTCATGGAATAAAAAAGAAGGAATACAAGTTAAGAGAAAAGCCGGATCGCAATCGAGACGAAGCGAGCAAGCAAGAAAGCGAAAACAAAAAATCTGCCAAATACACCCTTCGCGGTACGCGAAGGGTGATCCCACAAGCTTCGCGATACGCGAAGGAAGAAAAAGGGGCCAGAAGATTCAGGAGGCCAAACGGTACATTTTTCGTTCCCGAAACGACCCATTTTCCCGAATCTAGAGGTTAGCCACTTTGACAAATCAGAGGTCGTCTCCCTTGTTCCAGAACAGTTCCAGGAGCTAGGAGGAAGCAATCGAAGCATCGGATCGCAATTATAGTTAGTTTAAATCATTCCTTTAGTTGTAATCTTTTGATTCTGGTTCTCGTTTGTCGACTTTCATCATGTTTGGATTGATACAACCTATTTTATATTTAGTTTCTGTTATGAATAGCTAAACTCCACCATCATCTAGGTGGAGATGACTCTTGTAGTACAATAACGATGAATGAATGGTTTGTCTATTCAGTTGGTTTTGGAACATCGATTGATCTGATTTGTGTTGATATATATGTGTGCATAATTCCTACGTTTAGTTTATCAATGATGTGGTTTTACTAGGTTATTATAGTCTTTGGCCAATTTTGTATCTTGTTTATTCTATCTTTGGGTCAAAAAGGTTTATGAATATTTCTTGGCTTAGGGTTATGTTTTGGAAGAAATATAAATCATTGATTGAATGAATATGGTTATCTTGAGTGCTGTTAGGACTAGTTATCGTAACTGATTCTAGGACTATTGTGGTGTGTAATTGGAATAAACGGTTACTAGTTAATACTTTGATGATTAATTGATGAGCATTATGCTAGGTTTTCTTCGATGTGTGTCTATAGCATCGTAGGATTATACATTGTGATATGTTCTCTAGTGGGAGTATGTCATGCAGTTCATTTCCATAACTGGTTTAATATAAGTTAGGTTTAATCTAACGAGATGCATAGATACCTTTAGAAAGAGTTGCATAGATAGTTATTCATGATAGTTGTTGGGTTGCAAGATGATTCGAAATCAAGATGATGCTTTTAATTAGATTATAATTCCTGTTTCATTTTATTGTTTATTTGTTGATTTCTGCCTGCGTATTAGATTGCTATTAAATAACGTGTTCCTTGTGTTCGACACCCGATTCTAGCTATTAGGATTTATACTACAAGCTACGATAGGTAAACTTACCTGGTTGCATGTGATTAATTCCTTAGTTATTATCAGGTTTATAAATTTAAAACGTTTGCGTGCTAAAAGTCCTTACAAATATATATACGACTCACGTGCATAAGTTGCCTTTCGGTTTGGGTTGGGTAACTGATTAGTGTGATTGTGTGTTTTCTTGTCAATATGATTAGCTTTCTAGTTGGTCATGGTATAGGTTATTGATTGTATCTTGAATCTTATGTACTGCATTAATTGGATAATCTGGGAGGTGACAACTAGGTTGGGTAGTTGGGTTGGTTAAGTGCTTAGGATCAAATTGTCCCAAAAGCAAATTCCCCAACTTAGTTATCTGATCTACTATTTCATGTCAATTGAATCAATTAGTGGTCGCTCCTGCTAACCAAAGGTGTCCTAGATTATTTTGAAGGTGGTTAGGATTAGTTGAGGTAGGAAGGACTCAAAAGGTGAACTCATGTTCGAGCGTTAAGTCCTAACTGAGTCTTGTCTACAAAGTGTCTCTAGGGTTCTATATTTGGTCTTCCATAAGCTATACTACCACCGATAGGTACACTTGCCTTTAGGTTCAGTTAGTTTTAGGAGTTTCGGTAAAATTAGGTGTGTCTAGGTCTAGGTTTAGGTCTAGGATAAATTAATTATTATTAGTAGTCGTTTCGAACACATCAAGTTTTTGACGCCGTTGCCGGGGACACTTGGCTAAAGCAAGATCAACTTACATCGTGATTAGGACATCTTGAGTCTTTTAGGTTTTCCGTGTCTAGAGTTCTAAGGTTTTTCCATTCTCAAGTCTAGAATTTTAGGTTTTTATTTTTTTCCTATTTTATTTGTTTTCATCCATTTTATGCCACACACCCGTTCACGAGGTCCACCCAAGCTTACCTAAGCTTACACCCATTCACTTGGGAAACTTCATTTTCACCATCACAAATTCCAAACCATCTGCATCTTCACCCATCACTAGAGACACCACTTCACTTCCATTTCCCGATCTCGACATGGCAACACGTCTCACTGTCCACAAGCAGGCTAGCGCCGACGACGACGAAGCTCAGCTTTCTATCGCTCAAACCACAATTGCCAACACCGCTACTTGGCAGAATTAGTAGTCTTATTGAGACTAGAACTCATAGGGAATCAAATCGATTTATGGATGGAATCAGGTATGCAGTATTTACAGACAAAAGTATTCGGTTATTGGGGAAAAATAAATATACTTCTAATGTCGAATCAGGATCAACTAGGACAGAAATCAAGCATTGGGTCGAACTCTTCTTTGGTGTCAAGGTAATCGCGATGAATAGTCAGCAACATACCCCTTTTGTGATTTCTTTCTATCAAAGAATCGTACCGATGGTTGATTCGTGCGCGATACACTGTGGATCGAAAAAGTTTTCGCCGTTCCAACAAATTTTTTGAATTGAAAATTTGCTCGAATCGGATCCTTTCAATTTCTATATCGAAGATATACTTACGAAGGTGTTCTAATTTATTGATTGGCATTAACCCTAGATCGTTGCCCCTGAGAAATTAATCAATACTTTCTACTCGAGGTACTTATCTTTCTCATTCACTACTCTTTATACAAATGGATCTAAGCGGAAATGGATCACATGTCACATGTGACATATATGATACATGTTGGCAAGTTCCATTTCACGTCATCAATGCTCTTTCAAATTCTATTCAATTTAACAGATGTGAAGATGAAGACGCATCGGCCCATTTTTCTCGATTTGTGCGTATCTGCAACACATTCGGCCTCACGGGAGTGTCGAATTTATTTATCTAAGGTTATTTCCATTTTCACTTGCCTCTCGAGCCACCGTTTGGCTTGAGACATTGCCTTCCAATTCAATCGCCACATGGGTCGATTTGAAAAAAAAATTCTTGCAAAAATACCATCCTTCAGCCAAGGCTTCGCGTACAAGGGAGGATCCACTCCTTTTATATAGATCCCGATGAGCCTTATTCTGTAGCTAATGAGAGATTCAATACCCTTCTCAGCAAATGTCTGCAACACGGGTTGATGAAATGGGCGATAATTGAGAAATTTTATAATGGTTTGACTTATGATGTGGAGAAGGAGTTCAACATATCAGCTGGAGGACATATTGTAAGACCCATACACGTTTTTTAAGTAAAACATATTGTTTGATCAACTCAAGATTTCGGTCCATGAATTTTTTTACTTTCTTTAAGCTATACATAGCTTTACAAAATGTTAATCCATAGTTTCATAAGTTTAAAACTACTACCATGGTTCTTAATTATATAAATTAACAAAATGCATAACGGGAATTTCCATCTTCGAGTGATCGGTTATCATCGGGCTTCATATGTATCCTGGATTATGCCTTGCCTTTACCTGCACATTACCCACTTCACATGTGAGCTTCTATGCCAATAGTAATGATCAAAATCAGATTAAGAAGAAAAACAAGAATTTCCAAGGATCAGGGCCATTTCAGCCTGTTCCAATACTTGGCCATTTTTCAGTCTATTTTTTCCTGTTTTGCCGTATTGCTTCCAAAACCAATTTTTTTACATTTCCAACACTTATTTAAGGACTAAAACACTTCAAACATGTTTTTCCACCAATTCTAACTACCCTTTTCGGGTCCAAATGACAACTACGCACAATGTGCGTATTTGGCTAATTCCGACCTGTTTGACCCATTAGGCCTAACTATTATGTAGTTAGCCCCTTATCACGACCATGTCATCATCATATGGTTCATATAATCAACAATTAAAGTCATCATATAGCACTACAAACAAGTAAACTACTGTTTCGACTCTCTAGGGTCATCCCACCCAGTTAATTTAATCATCATGTGTTTCATAACGAGGATACCACATTCCTATGTGTTTTAGCATAACAATACATTTAATCAATGATCCATGGTTCCTACAAACCATTTACGATCATTTCTCCTTTGGTACATGATGATGGGTCCTATGACCCATTTACATCCATTATAACCAAATTCTTGACTATTTATGGATCCTACGAACCATTTATAGTCATACTTCATGATTCACATATCATGATTTCTCAACCTTTTTCTTCCTTTGGTAACACCTTTTATTAAAAGGAAACTCTCTCTGAAGGCGTATTGGGCGGTTAGGGTTTTCCCACCGTAAACCTATTGCTTCGGCGACGTGTTCCGTTTACACTCACCGATTTTTTCTTTCTTCTCTATTCGGCTATCCACGTTTGGTATAGCGATCTGTAATCGGTAGTAGGTTGATTCAAGTTCCATATGAAGAAGATCCTTGAGTTATCTTCCTATCGTAATGAATCTGTTAGCCGAATCCTGGGTTTCTCGATTAGGGTTTACTCGTTCCGGGAATTCTGCTTAGCTCTCGCTGGTGTATAGCAATATGTTTCTGGCCTTGGGTTAGACTAAGTCGCATCTGAATAAGATCCTTCGATTGACTCACTGTGCTTTGGAACGAATTTGTTAACGCCGGTGCGTGAGTTGAATTAGGGTTCCGACGGTGGTCCTATTTCTGCATGGCACGTCGGGTCACCCCCCGGATGGCAAGGTTGCGACTACCTCTTTTAGCCGACTGAAGAATATTGATGATAAACCTCTTCTTAAACGTCGAAGTCTGAAGAATAGCTCTGATCCTACGAAGGGTGACAAGGTGAAGATTGTTGGGTTTCATTCAAATGATTGATGCGCGAGATGCGGTCTATAAAAAACAAGTCAAGTTTTAAAAAGGTAAATCCCAAGTGACCAACTACACGCTCTGAGCAAGTATACTCATCGTATGTAGCATAGTATAGGTAAATACCGGATATCAATCCAAGGACGCGTAAAGCAGGCTCTCGATATAAGGACTTCGCTAATATTCAGTCTGACAAGGTTTTGATTTAAAGCTAATGATGAAAACAAACAGATAACTGGTAGAAACAACTAAGTAAGCAAACACAACACACGAAACGAAATAACAATATAAGAAAAATGCCACCCGGATAAGAATCCTTTGAGCCTGAATGTCACCTCAAGTCTGACTAATCAATGTGATAACTACCCCCAATGATGATAACCAAGGCAAATAAGACTATAGATGAAAAAAGACCTTCATGTT
>JBCNJP010014278.1:0-11162 GCA_039602395.1 Deinandra increscens subsp. villosa | reverse complement strand
AGACATATGTTATTAGCAGGCGCTGAATAAGGCAACGCCTACACCAGGTAACAAACCATGATTTGAACTGTTAATATTTTTTTTTTGGTGAGACGTGGTATGTATGTGACATGTTGGTAGACTGAGAAGGTAGTGTCGGCTTACTGAAGATGCCACCGCAGGAGCAATCATTCGTTGAGATCTTACATGGGCCAGAATTGCTCTGTATAAGAAGGTTTTGCCGGTACCGCCTTGACCATAAACAAAAAAGAACCCTCGCTTCTTGTTGCTGAACGGATTGTATGACCTGGTCATAGATAAATTTTCGGTAAGCATTTAGATCATTGTATAACTGCTGCGTTGCAAACTCCTATAATACATCGTAAGATGGTCCTTCCCGTATGAGCATGTTGCCCAACGTATTAAGTAATGTTAGATCGGGCTTGGGAAGATCGTCGAAGTCATCCAACGACCTTCCATTCCGGTGTAGAAGTTCTTGTATCTCAATAAGGCAGTAGCTCTTCTTCTGATTATCTGTAAGATCCAAGGTTGAAAACCGAAAATGTTTGCATTTTTTATGAAAAATGTATTCAGAGAGCGTCTCCCATATCTGCTCCCAGACCTGCAGTGGGTTGCTAACCTCGCAGAACAACAACATTGTAACAAATAGGCTACGAAGTTCGTGGCCAGATGCCCACAATTTAGCTTTTGTTATTGCCTCCGTCCATTCATTGTCGTCGTTCAAGAGTCCATGGGCATAGCAGACTTCTTTAGAAGTTGGGTACACTTTACCATCAACTGTTCTAATGTCTTGAAAATTGTTAGAGCATATTCCTATGCTAACGTTGTGTCTCGTGTATTGTATCTAGATCAAGAGCGTCTGTGTGAGTTAGTTAGTCATCTGGCCGGATCACATGATCCGCCGGACCAGTTGATACGGCGGACCAGATGGTCTGCTGGTGATCCGCTGGCTTATGACTAAGTAACTATAAATAGTTCGTGTTAGAGAGAGTTAGTCAGTTCTGTCATTTCATATCTCTTAACTGTGTGTAACTGAAGGTGTTTCTCTCTCTACATTGTAATCTCTGAGTGAATCAATAAAGCAAAGCTTTATTTACATCTTGTTGCTATCCGATTACCGAATCATGCTGTAGTAAGATCATCTCGTGGTTTATCAAAAATACGTCGGGCCTTTTACGACACCTAGAAGCATCCTCAGATAGTAGCGTGTGCCTGTGGCAGGATTGCAGTAGACGATTCGGCCGACACATGTTCTACATGACCTCTCTTTCCATATTTTATCCTTGCTATTCCAAAATATTTTCCTGGGACCTCGGCATACGTAAGTTTTCTGGCGTTTGCATCAACTTTATTTAGCTCATACCACTTTGTGAACATGGTTTCTTTAATTTTTGGCCGGCGGACCAGCTGCTTGAATTTTCTCAGCGTCACACAGTGTAACAATGTTCTCATCAGGTGGGTGAAATAATAGTTTCATGACTGCTGGATAAGAGTAATGTATGTCAAAAGCAAGCATATGCCACACAACTTCACACGACGATAAGTAACGACCGTCAAGATAGTTAGCTATCTCGTCAACCTTACTAATCTTTTTTGTTTGTGTCTTACCATCCAGGGTAATATTATCATGGATGACCGTAGTTGCTCTATTCGGACCCTTTTTTAGGTATTTATATAAGTACTTTATTGCTCTTGATCGATTACACCGTTCTACATTGATGTGTGACTCGTACTTGAGTAAGAGGTAGCAGTTGTATGGGACAACATGTCTGTTGTCAAGAGTGATCTTCCCCTTTAACTACAGACCTCTTATTCTTTCTTCTTCAATAAACAGGGTACCCATCCTCATTTATTGTTGTTTCATCATAATATGGTCTTCGGTAATGCTTTGAGCATTGACCGTGACCATGCATGGAGCATGCTTTACATCTCGACCACATGGTTCGTGTAGCATATGTTGAGTCATGATTCTATAGCCTTCTGGATCATTAGTTTCCGAGGGCAGTTCGGCGGATATAATATCATCTATAGCAGCAGGAATCTTACATTTTGACGGGGCGTCAAGCCATACCAGGATGTGTGCATGCGGAAACCCTCGTTTTTGGAACTCAATCGTATAAATAGATGCAAAGTTATTGAAAATGGGAACTATATTTCAGTTGCTGTGTTATAATTTAAAAAACCAGCAGGGGTATGTATGGGTAGCAAAATTACGGAGACGCAAAGAGTGATTTACATGAGAATCGCATAAGAATCGGGACATGCCAAGGACTTCCCAAAGATCTTGTTCTTCATGATGTCATTCATTAAAGAGTCGAGCTTCATTTTGATAACTCGTGACATCATGATGTCATTCATGTGACTTTTGCCCAACGGTGAGACTTAACATTGAATCTATCTCCGACTACTTCGGATATACGGTGAAAGTTATGAACAGATCAGGATTCACATATGTCCGGCATAGAGCCATAGCGTCCTCGTAGTTCTGAACCATATACCTTGGACTTCCAGTGAAGCTTAAAGGGTATACAATTCTTTGGCCTACGACCTCAGCTTTCGTGTCCCCTCCCCCCCCCCCCCCGAGTAACAACATCATAGAGGTTGCTGTAGAGCTCAACCCGCAAATAACTTTGATTATTCCGCGTCCACCGTAGTCTCTGTTCCTTAATAGTTGTATAAACATCCACTAGTTACTGTTGGAATAGACGACCACCTTGTAACAAAGTACTCCATTCATTTTCGCGTTCGTGAATCATGTAGCAGTAGTACTCCCTCATTGTAACAAACTCCCTTTTCGTTTTCCTTTTTCCAGAGTTGCAAGCGTACGGTATGCGTTCATGAAATCCTGGCCCACCGTAAGGAAATAGTAGAGGATATTGTTACGCCGTGTAAAGATAGTGCAACTCTGAGATCCGCTTTAACGTTCCGTTTTGCATGCGTACAACTATGTCCCTCGGTTCATCATTCTCACCACAATCGTTTGTTACCATTACAGCAACCTCCGACGCGTTAGGTGCATTATATTGTCGTTCAACCGTTTTATGGCTTAACAGACATACGTCACATTCACGACCATCATATTCAGCACACCAATCAAGATGAAACTGACGATGCCTAGGTGACATCCCCACCATAGCCACACATCGAAAATATCTTCTTTGATTCTGTCAGTGAAGATGATGTAACAACAAGTGGAGACTCTGGAAGTCAAGGAAACTTGGAAGTGATGACAGTGATGTGTTCACTGCCAGCTCATCTAAGACATCTTCTCAGAAACAAATGAAAATTATGTCTTAGGATTCTCTAAGAACACATGAGGGGAATCCAACTCTGGACTCATCAAGAATCATTTTGGAGCCCTTCAATTACAGTTCCGTAGGAAGATCTTCTCTTGCTGTTTGGATGGAGAGTTTGTTCAGACCAGTGTTCAGCCCAGTGTGCATTGTACAAACTCTCCATGCAAACATCAAGAGAAGATATACCTACGTAACTACAATGGAAGGCCTCCAAAATGATTCCTTGATGAGTCCACAGTTGGATTCACCTCCTGTGTTTTAAGAGAATCCTGAGACATAATTTTCATTTGTTTCTAAGAAGATGTCTCAGATGAACTGGCAGTGAACACATCACCGTTACTCACTTCCATGTTTCCTTGACTTCTAGAGTCTCCACTTGTTGTTACATCATCTTCACTGACAGAATCAGAGAATATATTTCGATGTGTGGCTATGGTGGGGATGTCACCTGGGCATCATCAGTTTCATCTTGATTGGTGTGCTGAATCTAATAGCCGTGAATGTGAGGTACGGCTGTTAAGCCATAAGCGGTTGAACGGCAATACAATGCACCTAACGCGTCGGAGGTTGTTGTACTGGTAACAAACGATCTTGTAAGAATAATGAACTGAGGGACATAGTTATGCATGCAAAACGGAACGTTAAAGCGGATCTCAGAGTTACACTATCTTTACACGGCTTAACATATCCTCTGCTATTTCCCTACGGTGAGCCAGAGTTTCATGAATGCATATCGTATGCTTGCAACTCTGGCAAGAGGAAAACGAAAAAGGGCGTTTATTACAATGAGGGAGTAATGAATGGGGTACTTTGTTGCGAGGTGGTTGTCTATTCCAACAGTATCAGGTGGATGCTTATACAACTATTGAGGAACATAGACTACGGTGGACGCGGAATAATCAAAGTGATTTGCGGGTTGAGCTCTACAGCAACCTCTATGATGCTGTTACTCGGGGGGGGGGGGGGGCACAAAAGCTGAGCTCGTAGGTTAGAGAATTGTACCCCCTTTAAGCTTCACAGGAAGTCCAAGGTATATGGTTCAGAACTACCAGGATGCTATGGCTTTATGCCGGACATATGGGAATCCTGATCTGTTGAGTGTCCGGAGATAGATTCAATGTTAAGTCTCCCCGTTGGGCAACAGTCACATAAACGCCCAGAGGTTGTGTCACGAGTATTCAAAATGAAGCTCGACTCTTTAATGAATGAATCATGAAGAACCAGATCTTTAGGAAGTCCTTGGCAGGTCCCGTTTCTTATGCGATTCTCCTGTGAATCACTCTCTGCGTCTCTTTGTGTTAAAAAAATCTATACCGTAACATTGATAACGATATAATAGTAAAAAAATAATAATAGTAAATGGCTAAAAATGAAGATAAGAGAAAAAATAACGCGTGAAGAAAAATAATATGACAAAATGTTTGTCTATTAAAAAAGTCTATAGTTTTATATATTGTAATACTTCATTATAAAATGGGTCTATATTTAATATCTTTAAAAAGAATGGGTTTATAACGAAAGTAAATAAAAAAGAGGTGGAAAATGAAGTACCATTATTTACTCTCCTCATTAGAAGCACTAAAATTAATAAAAAAAGCTGGAGAAAAAAATGTTGAGGACAAGATTTGAACTTGCACCCCTTCAAAATCAAACAAGGGTTCTTACCACTAGGCTAGTTGTTTGTTTTGCTTCATTTTCACAAACTAAGTATTTATTAACTCCTATTCACAAATTTTTTTTTATAAAAAACCGTTCACATAATTTTTCACTTTATGTACGAGGTTTAGGGGGTCCACGGGGACCCCCTAGGCCTAATAAGGGCACGCCCCTGCTTAGTAACATCTAGAACTTGAACTTCGGGGTTGTCATAGGAATCGACCCGGCTAATTCACCCAGCTGACCGAACTGAACCGGCATTCAGACAAACTGGTCCTTAAGCGGAAAAAAACCAACGGTTTTAAACCAGTTTCAACTTTCAATCACCGAACTGGTTAGGAACCGGTTTCTTCCACAAACCGAACTGAGACTATACCGCTCCAAACTGTTTTTAACCGTTTTTATTTTAGTGTATCTTGGAAAGATTCTCATTCTAGTATATGAAAAAACACTCATTCAAAAAATGCTCAAAGACTTATAGATCCGATCAAAAAACACTCATATACGAAACAAAAAAAAAACGCTCTCATTCTTAATCTCACGACTACCTCTAGCTCTCAAGCATCTTGTGTGTTCTTTAGTGATGCTACCATTGTGAGGATTTTAGACCCAAGCACACCATCTTCAAATATCATCAAATATTTGGGCCTATGAATATTGTAGCTTATTGGGCCAATAAATAAACTTACCTGCCAAGCCTGTTAGGTCAACTTATAAAGCGAGAACTTGGGTAAAATAATTTGTGTTATTTGGACGTTGGATCTCGGAACAACATCCGTTAATGTCAAAGCATCATCAACTATATTTGGGCTGCAGAATACTTATTATGACCTTGGGCCATCAAATGCACTACCTGCTGGCTGATGGGCCTGTTGGGTCACAGCAACATGGGTTAAAATGTTAAATAGTTAGGCTTAGATTGCCCCTACTATGTGGAAGTGTGGAACTTTACATTCTATTTTGGTTGAAAGCATTCCCCAGCAGGTTCTTTATCATTATCCTTATAATTTATACTTTTATAATTATTTTTTCTCTGACTTTCATTCACAACCATAATTAAATAATACTTTTTTATACCTTAATCATTATATTTTCCATCTCTTTCATCACAACCAAACCTTAAATTTTAAGGTTTACACTCACATATTTATAAGGAACTTACCGTGAATGCTCTAAATGGGACGGTACTCCGAATAAATTTTGGAACTCTAGATTTGATATAACCCAAAAGTTTTTGTTAAAGGAAACGACTTTCTTGCTTAGGTGGTGTTTGTTTTTTCTGAATAAACACATTTGTCCTCTTATGTCTGCGTCGCACAGACCACGCGCATACATTTAGGTCTGCAGACTGTTTGTTTTTTCGAAGACATTTCATTAAAAAATGTTTACGCGGCCTCTTCTTGGTGCAGACGTGGCTCAGCCACTTCTAACATCTTCTGACATCTTCTAACCTTCTTTTTAAACTGTTTTTTCATAAAAAAACATTTTAAACAGTTAAAAAAACGTTTCTAAACAGTTTCTTTTAAAGTTTATTTTTTAAACGTGTTTTTTAATTTCCAAAAAACTTTTTTTAAAAGTTTTTTAATATTTAAAAAAATTTCTAAAATTTTTTTGTATACAATTTTTTAAAAACGTTGTTAAACAGTTTTTTTAAAAAATGTTTTAAACAATTATTTAAAAAAACATTTTTAAACATTTATTTTTAAAATAATGTTTAAATATTGTTTAAAAAATGTTTTATAGATAGCTTTTATATAACATTTTTGTAATTTTATTTAAAAGAAAACTTTTTTAAATAAAAACTCTTGGTTAAAATATACAGAAAGAAAATCAAAAGGTTTAAATGGTAGTTATCTATAAGTTTAAAAGAACGGTTTATTTAAATTTCACTTCATATTTTAGCAGTCTGTAGAAGTTAAAAACAAACACTCTTCTTTTTACAGACTGCAGACGTTTAGTCCACCTCTTCTTCTACAGATATCTACAAATGTCATTCGCAGACTGCAGACATTTTACCTTTTAAAAAACCAAAAGCACCTTAGTTTCTTAGACACGAAATCCGAACTCAATGCTTTGTGTTTCTGCAATTTTAACAACCCAAACCCAATCATCTAAATATATGTGATGGGCCAGTAGCACATAAACTATTAAGGCCCAATAAAATTTTAGTCTCTCTAGACTCTGGAGTAAAATCGGGTTTTTTTTTCCAAACACGTTTAGGGTGAATGAACATGGTTTGTTTTGGATTAAGTTTTGATAAAACGGTTAGTAGTCATAAAAGAAAAAAACGTTTCTAATTAGGAAGAGAATCTATATACTATGTTATACTATGTTATAATATGTTTCAAGAGGACAAACTTTTTTTATTTATTTAAGAAGTTAAGAGTTTGAGGGAAAAAATGTCTATTTTCATTATGTTATTAAAATACAATGTAATCATATAACAACTGTTAATTTTTTTTGAACGGATAACAATGTTTAACTAAATTTTAAAAATTTATATAAGTTAAATTTCATTAAACATTTAAATCTGTATGATTTTTCACCAATTAATTGTTGAAACGTATTACCGGTGTATGTTATTGTGTTGTGTTCCCCGTCGCATCATGCGGACACCCCACTGATAAATATATAAAAGAACTAAAAACTAAAAGACTCTTTATAAAATATCACGATGCAACAAAATGTTTTCTATTTTATTTTGTTAGAATTTTTTTTATAACTTTTTGTTAAAAAGTATTTATTATATAAAGTTATATAAATGGATTGACTAGAATTGCGAATTTAAACCTCGGTATGGAGTATGTTTGATAAAAGAACTTGAGCATTCGGTTCATGTACCATGTAACCAGTCTCTTAAGGCTGTGTTTGGCGCACTAGCTGAAAAGCTAGCTGACAAGCTAGCTGCTAGCTGATAAGCTAGCTGCTAACTGATAAATTATAAGCTAGCTGATAAAAAATAACGTTTGGTAAAAACTAGCTGATAAAAAATTACGTTTGGTAAAAACTAGCTGATAAACTAGCTTAAAAAAATAAAATGACATAAAAGTACATGTCATAAATGTAAATAAAGATATTTATTTATAAGTTAGGGAAGGGTAAAATTGGAAATATATAAAAGCTAGTTGAAAAGTTAGTTGAAAAGCTACTCCAACTAGCTTATCAAAAGCTAGCTTATAATCTAGTTTTTTGACGTTACCAAACGGGGCTTTTAAAAAAAGCTAGCTTATTAAAAAAGCCCCGTTTGGTAACGTCAAAAAGCTAGCTTATAAACTAGCTGATAAGCTAGCTTCTAAGCTAGCTTATGACGCGCCAAACACAACCTAAGTGCACTTAATAATGAGGCTATCTTTTATTTGTAGATTACCTTTAACATAACAAATAATGAACACATACACGTAAACCGACATATTTTTTGTCCATTTATTAAGTGTACAATTACTTTGGTTTATAAATGGATGTACTTGCAAGTCCAATTGCTCGGTATATGTAAGTGAGGATCACACTTGTTTATTAAATGAGCTCCAAACCGGTGTTCAAATCGCGATCCTAGTTGTACACTATATGACTTTTTATTTTATAAAAAAATTAAAGAAAAATTTTCTATACTAAATGCAGAAAAAACATTTTGTTAGATTGTGATATTTTATAAAAAAATTTAAACTTTTTTTTTAATTTTAATATTTTTATGGAAAATTGGATTTTAATAATCCCACCTATTAACTATTGGCCTACAATAATCCCAACTTAGTTTATTTTTTCTGACGTTCCTACCTATTCAACCTATTTTTTCTGGTGGTCCTCCCGTTAACTTTTCTAACACCGTTAGTTTTTAGGTTACGTGACCTTCAACCTGGCAGCCTACATGTCCTATGTCTAATGAGTTGGCTTATCCTTTCCTAATCACCATTGATTTTTTAAAACCCTTAGCTTTAAAATCTCCGGCGTCACCACCCCAACTAAGTTACTTGTTACAATTTCTTTGAATTAAACCCAACCCTATTTCCCCAACATTCATGCTCCGACTTCCCCTTTTCTTTCTTAAAATTAAACCCAGCCTTATTTCCTGTTTTCGTTCCTCAGCTACGGCGGCGATTGAACCCGCCTAGGATACCGCTGAGCCAGTTAAGTAGTGGCTCTGCTGCTTCGATTTTGACATCGGATATGGCGGCCATTGGGCGCCGTTCATAAAAGAGATCGCCGAGAAGCGGAGCTTCGAAAGGTTCATTCTTCGGCTATTAGAATCACTGCTATTATTCTAGATGAGTACGAAACGGAATCAATATTGATCCGAGATAACCTCTGGAAATTTGCTCGCGGTCTGAAATTACGATTCCATATAGAATTCGTCTCTTATCGAACCTTCGAGTACTTATCGTTTAAATCACTTAAGTTTATTTTAGTTTATTGAATAAGAGAAGACAAATGTTCTTCTTTCTGCAACTGTATTCCACCGTATAGGCTTCGGTTTCATCAACAATCCGCGAAAAGGATTTCGCCTCATGTTATCTCTGCATAGACAGAGAAGGACTGATGGGAGCTGAATCGTCGTTCTTCCGTCAGACGTAATCGATGGGGTAGATTTCTATTAAACGATGCTAGAATCGTTGGTTGGAGACTTTGATGGCTTAGGGTTTTAAAAAATCAATGGTGGTTAGGAAAGGATAAGCCAACTCATCAAACATAGGACATGTAGGCTGCCAGGTTGGAGGCCACGTCACCTAAAAACTAACAGTGTTAGAAAAGTTAACGGGAGGACCACCAGAAAAAATAGATTGAATAAGTAGGACCGTCAGAAAAAATAAACCCAGATGGGATTATTGTAGGCCAATAGTCAATAGGTGGGATTACTAGAATCCAATTTTCCTAAAAAAAATTACTCCTATTCTGATTATGTAGTGGATACTAGTACCACCAATCAAAACCTACCTATTCTTATTACAACCACTTATGTGTTGTAAACACATCCTATATTTTCGTGTCTTTTGTATAACATTCGAGTTAGATTTAGGTTAATTTGCATCATTTTATCTGTTTTTAGTCATTTATAGTCAGTTGAGTCTTTATTATGCTTTTATTATGTTTTTGTAGGTGATTAATAAATTCCCGAGGCAACAAAAGAAGCGGAAAAGTTTAAACAAGAGACAAATGAAAAAATGCTGAAATAATAGATCTAGGCGTATCGCCTAGACCAGAGGAAGCTTTAGGCAATACGCGCGCCAAGAAGAAAGTCAAAGGCGGCTTAGCAGGGTCAAAGCCGACTATTTGTCATCTTGTGCCTCCAAGCGTATCGCTTGGACGACTTCAGCTGTTTAGGCGATACGCGTAAAGCATTAAAATCCGCAAAACCCTAATATTCTTATAGATTCGATTCTTGGGATTTTTTTTGGGACTTTTTGATTGATAGATGTCCAAAGGAGCTATTAGAGACGAATTTGAAGAGGAATAACAACAGGGAGGTCGACTTGAAGGCTGGAGATCAAGCATTCGATTCCAAATCGCGTGTCGGGTTCCAATCTTTCCATTGATTTCTTTTCTACTTATTTTAGAACCATGTTTCTTTGTCAAATTTCTGACTTTACATCTGTTCTTGACTGGATTATGGTCCTAGGCTAAGCACCTAGGTCGATTGATGACTAGTTTGTGATATTGACTTTTTCGGTTTATGACAATCATATGTATGGATTGGATAATTCTTTAAAGTTTACTAATTTTGTGCAATTGATGCGTATGTATACTTGATTTAGGTTTAGGATTATTAATTGATTCTTGATTTGCTTGTGGATGTCTTCCTGCTTGAGTAGAGTAGTTAAATTTCATGCGTTTGCGTTTTCAAATTGACTTGATTTACTATTTAGTAGTCATAGAATCAAATGGTAATTGTTTATCTATTTCTTGTGTGCTGCTATCCTTAGACAATCCGGAAGGTGATAAGGGTGTCAATTAGTTGGGTTGGTTAATGTAGATCCAAAATCAAACCAAGAACACGATATCTAATCACAAACGAGTGCGGAATCCTTGTATGTAATTGATTCAAGAAGAAAGTAGATGAAATAGATTAGATCTAAGGTAAAGATCTAATCTTGAATGAGAAATACTACTTGCTTGAAGCTGATCGTAAACAAGAAAGAGCACAGAAATCGTAAATAGTAATTGAAAAGCTTGCATTGATCATAAACATGAGGTGGTATTTATACCACCTCTTACAAG